>BBPU01000089.1:0-10568 GCA_000950635.1 Mrakia blollopis | reverse complement strand
ATCGATACTAGCAAAAGATAAAACGCGGGAAACTACGAGCCTTGAAAGGAAAACAAAACAAACTCAAGCCAGTCCCTGTTCCTCCCTCTTCAACGTGAACTGGGGACGAGTTCTGATCGTAGCTTCTCGCGTGCAATGAACAAGAGAAGATATATACTATCCAATCAGCTGGAAAGCATCGATACTAGCAAAGGATAAAACGCGGGAAGCTACGAGCCTTGAGAAAGGAAAACAAAACAAACTCAAGCCAGTCCCTGTTCCTTCCCTCTTCAACGTGAACTGGGGACGAGTTCTGATCGTAGCTTCTCGCGTGCAATGAACAAGAGAAGATATATACTATCCAATCAGCTGGAAAGCATCGATACTAGCAAAGGATAAAACGCGGGAAGCTACGAGCCTTGAGAAAGGAAAACAAAACAAACTCAAGCCAGTCCCTGTTCCTTCCCTCTTCAACGTGAACTGGGGACGAGTTCTGATCGTAGCTTCTCGCGTGCAATGAACAAGAGAAGATATATACTATCCAATAAGCTGGAAAGTATCGATACTAGCAAAGGATAAAACGCGGGAAGCTACGAGCCTTGAGAAAGGAAAACAAAACAAACTCAAGCCAGTCCCTGTTCCTTCCCTCTTCAACGTGAACTGGGGACGAGTTCTGATCGTAGCTTCTCGCGTGCAATGAACAAGAGAAGATATATACTATCCAATAAGCTGGAAAGTATCGATACTAGCAAAAGATAAAACGCGGGAACTACGAGCCTTGAGAAAGGAAAACAAAACAAACTCAAGCCAGTCCCTGTTCCTTCCCTCTTCAACGTGAACTGGGGACGAGTTCTGATCGTAGCTTCTCGCGTGCAATGAACAAGAGAAGATATATACTATCCAATAAGCTGGAAAGTATCGATACTAGCAAAAGATAAAACGCGGGAAACTACGAGCCTTGAGAAAGGAAAACAAAACAAACTCAAGCCAGTCCCTGTTCCTTCCCTCTTCAACGTGAACTGGGGACGAGTTCTGATCGTAACTTCTCGCGTGCAATGAACAAGAGAAGATATATACTATCCAATCAGCTGGAAAGCATCGATACTAGCAAAGGATAAAACGCGGGAAGCTACGAGCCTTGAGAAAGGAAAACAAAACAAACTCAAGCCAGTCCTGTTCCTTCCCTCTTCAACGTGAACTGGGGACGAGTTCTGATCGTAGCTTCTCGCGTGCAATGAACAAGAGAAGATATATACTATCCAATAAGCTGGAAAGTATCGATACTAGCAAAAGATAAAACGCGGGAAACTACGAGCCTTGAGAAAGGAAAACAAAACAAACTCAAGCCAGTCCCTGTTCCTTCCCTCTTCAACGTGAACTGGGGACGAGTTCTGATCGTAGCTTCTCGCGTGCAATGAACAAGAGAAGATATATACTATCCAATAAGCTGGAAAGTATCGATACTAGCAAAAGATAAAACGCGGGAAACTACGAGCCTTGAGAAAGGAAAACAAAACAAACTCAAGCCAGTCCCTGTTCCTTCCCTCTTCAACGTGAACTGGGGACGAGTTCTGATCGTAGCTTCTCGCGTGCAATGAACAAGAGAAGATATATACTATCCAATAAGCTGGAAAGTATCGATACTAGCAAAAGATAAAACGCGGGAAACTACGAGCCTTGAGAAAGGAAAACAAAACAAACTCAAGCCAGTCCCTGTTCCTTCCCTCTTCAACGTGAACTGGGGACGAGTTCTGATCGTAGCTTCTCGCGTGCAATGAACAAGAGAAGATATATACTATCCAATCAGCTGGAAAGCATCGATACTAGCAAAGGATAAAACGCGGGAAGCTACGAGCCTTGAGAAAGGAAAACAAAACAAACTCAAGCCAGTGAAACTCCTGGGTTCGCTTGCAGACGAGTTCTGATCGTAGCTTCTTGCGTGCAATGAACAAGAGAAGATATATACTATCCAATAAGCTGGAAAGTATCGATACTAGCAAAGGATAAAACGCGGGAAGCTACGAGCCTTGAGAAAGGAAAACAAAACAAACTCAAGCCAGTCCCTGTTCCTTCCCTCTTCAACGTGAACTGGGGACGAGTTCTGATCGTAGCTTCTTGCGTGCAATGAACAAGAGAAGATATATACTATCCAATCAGCTGGAAAGCATCGATACTAGCAAAGGATAAAACGCGGGAAGCTACGAGCCTTGAGAAAGGAAAACAAAACAAACTCAAGCCAGTGAAACTCCTGGGTTCGCTTGCAGACGAGTTCTGATCGTAGCTTCTTGCGTGCAATGAACAAGAGAAGATATATACTATCCAATAAGCTGGAAAGTATCGATACTAGCAAAGGATAAAACGCGGGAAGCTACGAGCCTTGAGAAAGGAAAACAAAACAAACTCAAGCCAGTCCCTGTTCCTTCCCTCTTCAACGTGAACTGGGGACGAGTTCTGATCGTAGCTTCTCGCGTGCAATGAACAAGAGAAGATATATACTATCCAATAAGCTGGAAAGTATCGATACTAGCAAAAGATAAAACGCGGGAAACTACGAGCCTTGAGAAAGGAAAACAAAACAAACTCAAGCCAGTCCCTGTTCCTTCCCTCTTCAACGTGAACTGGGGACGAGTTCTGATCGTAGCTTCTCGCGTGCAATGAACAAGAGAAGATATATACTATCCAATCAGCTGGAAAGCATCGATACTAGCAAAGGATAAAACGCGGGAAGCTACGAGCCTTGAGAAAGGAAAACAAAACAAACTCAAGCCAGTCCCTGTTCCTTCCCTCTTCAACGTGAACTGGGGACGAGTTCTGATCGTAGCTTCTCGCGTGCAATGAACAAGAGAAGATATATACTATCCAATCAGCTGGAAAGCATCGATACTAGCAAAGGATAAAACGCGGGAAGCTACGAGCCTTGAGAAAGGAAAACAAAACAAACTCAAGCCAGTGAAACTCCTGGGTTCGCTTGCAGACGAGTTCTGATCGTAGCTTCTTGCGTGCAATGAACAAGAGAAGATATATACTATCCAATAAGCTGGAAAGTATCGATACTAGCAAAGGATAAAACGCGGGAAGCTACGAGCCTTGAGAAAGGAAAACAAAACAAACTCAAGCCAGTCCCTGTTCCTTCCCTCTTCAACGTGAACTGGGGACGAGTTCTGATCGTAGCTTCTCGCGTGCAATGAACAAGAGAAGATATATACTATCCAATCAGCTGGAAAGCATCGATACTAGCAAAGGATAAAACGCGGGAAGCTACGAGCCTTGAGAAAGGAAAACAAAACAAACTCAAGCCAGTCCCTGTTCCTTCCCTCTTCAACGTGAACTGGGGACGAGTTCTGATCGTAGCTTCTCGCGTGCAATGAACAAGAGAAGATATATACTATCCAATAAGCTGGAAAGTATCGATACTAGCAAAAGATAAAACGCGGGAAACTACGAGCCTTGAGAAAGGAAAACAAAACAAACTCAAGCCAGTCCCTGTTCCTTCCCTCTTCAACGTGAACTGGGGACGAGTTCTGATCGTAGCTTCTCGCGTGCAATGAACAAGAGAAGATATATACTATCCAATCAGCTGGAAAGCATCGATACTAGCAAAGGATAAAACGCGGGAAGCTACGAGCCTTGAGAAAGGAAAACAAAACAAACTCAAGCCAGTCCCTGTTCCTTCCCTCTTCAACGTGAACTGGGGACGAGTTCTGATCGTAGCTTCTCGCGTGCAATGAACAAGAGAAGATATATACTATCCAATCAGCTGGAAAGCATCGATACTAGCAAAGGATAAAACGCGGGAAGCTACGAGCCTTGAGAAAGGAAAACAAAACAAACTCAAGCCAGTCCCTGTTCCTTCCCTCTTCAACGTGAACTGGGGACGAGTTCTGATCGTAGCTTCTCGCGTGCAATGAACAAGAGAAGATATATACTATCCAATAAGCTGGAAAGTATCGATACTAGCAAAAGATAAAACGCGGGAAACTACGAGCCTTGAGAAAGGAAAACAAAACAAACTCAAGCCAGTCCCTGTTCCTTCCCTCTTCAACGTGAACTGGGGACGAGTTCTGATCGTAGCTTCTCGCGTGCAATGAACAAGAGAAGATATATACTATCCAATCAGCTGGAAAGCATCGATACTAGCAAAGGATAAAACGCGGGAAGCTACGAGCCTTGAGAAAAGAAAACAAAACAAACTCAAGCCAGTATAACTCCTGGGTTCGCTTGCAGACGAGTTCTGATCGTAGCTTCTTGCGTGCAATGAACAAGAGAAGATATATACTACCCAATAAGCTGGAAAGTATCGATACTAGCAAAAGATAAAACGCGGGAAGCTACGAGCCTTGAGAAAAGAAAACAAAACAAACTCAAGCCAGTCCCTGTTCCTTCCCTCTTCAACGTGAACTGGGGACAAGTTCTGATCGTAGCTTCTTGCGTGCAATGAACAAGAGAAGATATATACTATCCAATAAGCTGGAAAGCATCGATACTAGCAAAGGATAAAACGCGGGAAGCTACGAGCCTTGAGAAAGGAAAACAAAACAAACTCAAGCCAGTAAAACTCCTGCGTTCGCTTGCAGACGAGTTCTGATCGTAGCTTCTTGCGTGCAATGAACAAGAGAAGATATATACTATCCAATAAGCTGGAAAGTATCGATACTAGCAAAGGATAAAACGCGGGAAGCTACGAGCCTTGAGAAAGGAAAACAAAACAAACTCAAGCCAGTCCCTGTTCCTTCCCTCTTCAACGTGAACTGGGGACGAGTTCTGATCGTAGCTTCTCGCGTGCAATGAACAAGAGAAGATATATACTATCCAATAAGCTGGAAAGTATCGATACTAGCAAAAGATAAAACGCGGGAAACTACGAGCCTTGAGAAAGGAAAACAAAACAAACTCAAGCCAGTCCCTGTTCCTTCCCTCTTCAACGTGAACTGGGGACGAGTTCTGATCGTAGCTTCTTGCGTGCAATGAACAAGAGAAGATATATACTATCCAATCAGCTGGAAAGCATCGATACTAGCAAAGGATAAAACGCGGGAAGCTACGAGCCTTGAGAAAAGAAAACAAAACAAACTCAAGCCAGTCCCTGTTCCTTCCCTCTTCAACGTGAACTGGGGACGAGTTCTGATCGTAGCTTCTCGCGTGCAATGAACAAGAGAAGATATATACTATCCAATCAGCTGGAAAGTATCGATACTAGCAAAAGATAAAACGCGGGAAGCTACGAGCCTTGAGAAAAGAAAACAAAACAAACTCAAGCCAGTCCCTGTTCCTTCCCTCTTCAACGTGAACTGGGGACAAGTTCTGATCGTAGCTTCTCGCGTGCAATGAACAAGAGAAGATATATACTATCCAATAAGCTGGAAAGTATCGATACTAGCAAAAGATAAAACGCGGGAAACTACGAGCCTTGAGAAAGGAAAACAAAACAAACTCAAGCCAGTCCCTGTTCCTTCCCTCTTCAACGTGAACTGGGGACGAGTTCTGATCGTAGCTTCTCGCGTGCAATGAACAAGAGAAGATATATACTATCCAATCAGCTGGAAAGCATCGATACTAGCAAAGGATAAAACGCGGGAAGCTACGAGCCTTGAGAAAAGAAAACAAAACAAACTCAAGCCAGTATAACTCCTGGGTTCGCTTGCAGACGAGTTCTGATCGTAGCTTCTTGCGTGCAATGAACAAGAGAAGATATATACTATCCAATCAGCTGGAAAGTATCGATACTAGCAAAAGATAAAACGCGGGAAGCTACGAGCCTTGAGAAAAGAAAACAAAACAAACTCAAGCCAGTCCCTGTTCCTTCCCTCTTCAACGTGAACTGGGGACGAGTTCTGATCGTAGCTTCTCGCGTGCAATGAACAAGAGAAGATATATACTATCCAATCAGCTGGAAAGTATCGATACTAGCAAAAGATAAAACGCGGGAAGCTACGAGCCTTGAGAAAGGAAAACAAAACAAACTCAAGCCAGTAAAACTCCTGCGTTCGCTTGCAGACGAGTTCTGATCGTAGCTTCTTGCGTGCAATGAACAAGAGAAGATATATACTATCCAATAAGCTGGAAAGTATCGATACTAGCAAAAGATAAAACGCGGGAAGCTACGAGCCTTGAGAAAAGAAAACAAAACAAACTCAAGCCAGTCCCTGTTCCTTCCCTCTTCAACGTGAACTGGGGACAAGTTCTGATCGTAGCTTCTCGCGTGCAATGAACAAGAGAAGATATATACTATCCAATAAGCTGGAAAGTATCGATACTAGCAAAAGATAAAACGCGGGAAACTACGAGCCTTGAGAAAGGAAAACAAAACAAACTCAAGCCAGTCCCTGTTCCTTCCCTAACGATATGCGACCCGTTCCAACGCGTTGGAACGGCCCTCTGCGTACCCTCGAGGGTACGCATGCGTACCCTCCGACCGTTCCAACAGGCTTTCCGGAGGGTACGCAACTTGCGTCGGCTTCGTTCTCCCTCCGCTCCCCACCGAATCGCAAACGGAAAAGACGACCAGCTAGATCTACCTATAAAGTACAATGTATCAGAGGCACAGCTCTATACCTGACGATTTGCATCGTCGAGAGCGCGTCTCCCAAGAGGTACCTCCAAACGAAGGAGAGGGTGAGCTCGAGCTGACTTCCGCGAGTTCTTTTCGGAGGAGCTCCATCCTCTCTCTTTCAGCTCCTCTGTATACTCCAGGCTGAATTCCTGATATCTGAAAAATGGAGGTTGTTGAGGAGCTTTGTATTGGTCTCCAGTAGAAAGGAATAAGCGTCGAGTGAGAATTTGCACGCACAAAGTCCAACGAGCAAACGAGCTCGAGCTCAGCTCCGAGCTCCTCCCTCTCTCGCCTATGCAGGTTGACAACCTTCCAACGTGAAAATCTGCTCGCTGAAGTGGGGGATGTCTAGATGATATATAGTTTGTCGACTAGTCAGCTTTCCTTTTGGTGATAGCTGCTATATCAAAAGCGTAGCAGCATGGAAACTTTTGAAAGTTGAGCACTTCGACAGCTCGACGCTGTTCAACCTCAACCCACGACCACGCCATCACTCTCGCATACCCACCTTCCACCCTGGCACCTCCTCCTTCTCCATTATGGATCTCTGACATCCTCTCAACATCTAGGAGGAACTCTCGCTCGTTTTGGAGATGTATAGCAGGATGGATGGCTTGTCGCTCGAGGTGAGCTCGCTTTCCTTCTTCGTCGTTTGCTCGTTCCATCTTCCTTCCCTCCTCCCTCCTCTCGCTTTCCTTCTCTGCTGCTGCTACTTTCCATGGTGGATGGGTCACGCATACTGGTCATCTCCATTCTTCCGGATAGTGATAGGGGTTTCTCTACCTCTCTCTCTCAACATCCAGTCTCGTTTGCGACCTTTGAGCTCACCCTCCCTCCCTTCCATTCTGCCCTCCCCTCCTGCATGCTTATTTTTGATGCTATTCTCTTGTTTGTTCTTTCTCTGCAGTCTTACCACCCTCCTCCATCCTACCTATACCCGCTCGCTCCCCGGAAATCCTTCGTTTCTCCTAACCAGTGGTCGACCTCATCCCACCCACCTCTCCTCCCTCCAGCTGCCGACACTCTCTCCCTCTCCATCTCGGCCTCCCCATCTTCTCTTCTTCTCCACTACCAGTCTATAGTGGGGTGGGATGGAGGCTGTTGTGTTTCTGGCGAGGGTTAGGGTGGATGCGAGGAGAAATGAGCTCGATTCAGGTGAGCTTGACCTTTCCTCCTTCCTTCCTTCATCTCGTCTTCTCTTGTCTTTTTCTCCTTCCCATCTTCTCGGATTGCGATGGGAGTTGGAGAGTGTGGTGGTGCAGCTATGGGGTTGAGGAAGGATGTTTCCGATCTGGCAGCAACTATACAGGTGGTCCTCCTCGCTCATGCGCCTTCCTTCAGCTCGACACTCCTTCCTCCCCAGCCTCCATGCCACAGAGACTCTCTTACTGACTCTATATTCTCGTTCTTTCTTTCCTACCACTCCAGTGATCTTCCTCTTCCATCCTAAACCCCTTCCACCACCGCAATGGCTTTGCTTCATCCTCCCTCCACGTCGTCATTCGATGAGCTGGCAGCTCGACGCTCCTCCTTCCCTTCCTTTTTGAGGTCCCTGAGGTGAGTTCTCGCTCCTTTTTCGCTGTTGGAGTCTTTGAGGAGGATGTATATGGACTGGATAGATAGTAGGAGAAGGTGGGAGGGTGGCTCTGTGGTACTGCTGTGGCTTTGGGAGCGAGCTTGGGTTTTGTTGAGCTCAACACTCCTTCCTCCCAAACCTTGCATGCTGTCGAGACTCTCATACTGACTCTATTCTCTTGTTTTTTTCTTTCCTACCACTCCAGCAAACCTCCTCTTCGATCCCATACCACTTTCACCACCCCACCCACTCCTCCTCTCCCTCCCTCGACTGCACCCTTCCATGCGCTGGCAGCTCCTCCTCCCCATCTCACCCCTCGCTCCCTTCCACGCTCCTATTTCTCCACTGGCGTCACCTTTTCTGCTACTACTGTTTTGGTATGAATGAGACGATGCTCTGGATACCTTGGATGACGCTGTGGCTGCATCGGGTGAGAAGTTGAGAATGCTCGCGACTTGATGCGAGAACATGGACGCGCCCCTCGACAGGTACTAGAACATGGACCTAGCCACCTATACACTCGTGTAGATATGCGATAGAAAGGTAATTGAAATCTCTTTCGGACTATGTATGATTCGAGGTGATCTATATCAGACGAGGGAGATCGATCTTGAACTTCATCTCCAAGTCGCGTCCTTGACCTTCCTCCCCAAGTTCGACTTGCTCAAATCTTCCTCGAAGCTTCTGTGACCAACATTATTGAAGTGGTATGGTTTTAAGAGTTCTTTCAGTATGTTCGGTATCACTGTGGCTGTTTTCTATCAAAAGATGAAGAAGATGAGAGTGCTCACGACTTGATGTGAGAAGATGGACGCGCCACTCGACAGGTATCAGATCATGAACCAAGCCACCTATAGACTCGTGTAGATATGCGATAGAAAGGTAATTGAAATCTCTTTCGGACTATGTATGATTCGAGGCGATCTATATCAGAAGAGGGAGATTGATTCCTGACTTCCCCTCCAAGTCACGTCCTGGACCATCATCTCGAACTCTGACTTCCTCAAACTTGCTGTGAGCTTGCTACAACCACTGAAGATCATCTCATATAGTCTTGACAGTTATCTCAATATGTTCGGTGGCACTTCTGCTACCTAGGGTGAGAAGTTGAAAGGACTTGCGTGTCAATGCGAGATCATCTGAGTGCCCTCTCATGCTCAAACTGACCACCTCTGTGCTGGCGGACATATGCGATCAATTTGGAATCAAAGACCGGTTCAGAATATATATCCAAACAAGTTACTCGTAGCAGCAAAAGAAGACTGATCTCTAATTCCTTGTGAACACCTCTCAACCTGAGGAGCAAGACGTGAATGTATGTGAAGTAGAGAAGAGAAAGTGAAAAGAAAGTGAAGGGAGTATGTTGTAGTAGTAGTGAAGGTAGTTTGGAAGTGGTGAAGAAAGAAAAAGTGAAAAAGGAAGAAGAACGTTGGAAAGTTGAAGGAGGAAGGTTGGGAGTTGAGAGAAGGGAGGGAGTGTAGAGAAAGTGAAAAAGAAAGGAAAGTGAAGTGAACGGGTTGTAGTAGTGTTTGGAAAGTAAGAGAAAGTGGTGAAAGGGAAGAGAAGTGGAAAAAGAGTGAAAAGGTTGTGAAAAAGTGAAGAACGTGAGTTGAAGTGGGTTAGGAGGTAGAGAAGTAGTAAGAAAGGTGGGTGAGGGTTAGGAAAGTGTGTAGTAGTAGTAAAAGTGTGTTTGTGAGAGGTGGAGAAAGAAAAAAGTAGGTGAAAATGTGTTGGTTGAGAAAAAGAGAGGGTTAAGTTTTTGGGGGAAGTTGGTTAGAAAAAGGAGAGTGGAGGTGAAGTGGAGAAGAGAAAGTGAAAAGAAAGTGAAGGGAGTGTGTTGTAGTAGTAGTGAAGGTAGTTTGGAAGTGGTGAAGAAAGAGAAAGTGAAAAAGGTGGAAGAAAGTTGGAGAGTTGAAGGAGGAAGGTTGGAAGTTGGTAGGTGATTGAGAGAAGGGAGGGAGCGTAGAGAAAGTGAAAAAGAAAGGAAAGTGAAGTGAACGGGTTGTAGTAGTGTTTGGAAAGTAAGAGAAAGTGGTGAAAGGGAAGAGAAGTGGAAAAAGAGTGAAAAGGTTGTGAAAAAGTGAAGAACGTGAGTTGAAGTGGGTTAGGAGGTAGAGAAGTAGTAAGAAAGGTGGGTGAGGGTTAGGAAAGTGTGTAGTAGTAGTAAAAGTGTGTTTGTGAGAGGTGGAGAAAGAAAAAAGTAGGTGAAAATGTGTTGGTTGAGAAAAAGAGAGGGTTAAGTTTTTGGGGGAAGTTGGTTAGAAAAAGGAGAGTGGAGGTGAAGTGGAGAAGAGAAAGTGAAAAGAAAGTGAAGGGAGTGTGTTGTAGTAGTAGTGAAGGTAGTTTGGAAGTGGTGAAGAAAGAGAAAGTGAAAAAGGTGGAAGAAAGTTGGAGAGTTGAAGGAGGAAGGTTGGAAGTTGGTAGGTGATTGAGAGAAGGGAGGGAGCGTAGAGAAAGTGAAAA
>BBPU01000096.1:0-11394 GCA_000950635.1 Mrakia blollopis | reverse complement strand
TGCGTTGGCTGCGAGTTCAATAGCGAACAGGGGGAAGACCGAAGAGGAGATTATCGTTGAGGTGGTCTGGGAGTTGATTGGCGCGGGAGCGGTGGAGGAAGAGAGTGGTTGAGTTGGGTTGGGCTGGGGAGGACGACGCGTCTCGGTTTTGATTTGGTTTCTTTCTCCCTCCATTTTGTCTCTCTTTCGCTATCGTATCTGACTCTTGAAGATGACTTCGAGAGAAAACGACAGCCTGTCGTTTCTGCTGGAAGGTGGTGACTCGCAGAGAGGTGTTTGATTCCCGTGCCAGTAATCCTCCCTTTTACTCTCCTTTTTTGTGATCTATCCTCACGTTACTTGACCATCTCTTAAGATTTATATTTAGTGGTTGCGAGCTCTCTTCAGATTGGCCTTGAAGTACATCCTGCAGACAACCCTGAACTAAAGCGGACCTGGACCTTGAGATATATTTCTGCCAGTTGTAGCGCGGCCGCTGAGATTCAGAAAGAAAGATGAAACCATCACGTTTCGAATGTGGTTGGTGAAGGAAAGTGGACGAAAGCAGGAACTGACACAACAAGCCGCAAGCAATGGTTTTGAGTCGGCCACTCTCGAGCGTGGGAGGACAAGAAGACTCATAGGGGCGGAATCGCAAAAATGTCCAAGAAATCATGAAAAGAAAGAAAGCTAAAAGTACAATACCCACAAAGGTCATTCACGGCGACGAAAGTAAGGATGAAGAGGAAACGACAGCCTGTCGTTTGTTTCCTTGTTTTCAACTCCAACTCGTGAACCTACGATTTAAGTCGTCGGACTTGCTGAAGATCTGTACAGTCTTTCTTCCGACGCTACTACTCGTCTTTTCCAACACCATCTCCGAGAATCGGGTCTCCGAATCCTCATTCGGCTCCGGAACGTCATCCTCATCTCTCTTTCTCCCCTGTGGGAGACGCCTTCTTTCCTCGCAGACTCCCTGCCTTGCAGAGGTGGTCTCCCTTCTTCCAACCCATCCTTCAATCACCATCGCTTATCTTCGAAAACGTCGCACAATCGATATATCATTCCCTTCCTTCCTAGTAATTTTTCCCACGTAGCCACAAGGGAAGTTCGCTTCGAAGCAAAAGAGACAATGATGATACTGTTGGGATCTTGGAACTGAGAGAGAAAGGAAGCGGAGGTCGGCGATCCTTCGCTACGTGGCGTTTTGAGCACCCGCCAATTGCAAAGAGGAAGCGAGTTGCTTGGTTCGGACGATACTCCATCTTCTTCTCCTTGCAGTGTCGGCTCGAGAGGGAGGGAGGCCACGTCGTCAGCGCAGGAGGCGAAGTTCTAATCCTAACCCCTTACAAGAACGGCGAGGGTCCCAGGATCAGCTTGCTCGAAGATAAGAAGTAGGATCTCCCACGATAATCGAAATCGAAGTGGCGAGGGTAGCTGCCAAGCAGAGGACGAACAGGGAGAGGGGGTCAGTAGAAAGGTTGGAGACGATGTACAAACGGATGATCTCACCTCTCCGTTGAAGGGAACAGTTGAAAACCGCGGCAGCGAAAGCAGCTGTGAAAGAAGAGAAGAAAGGAGGAGAAAGGGCGGTAAGCAACATCTTTCTGACCTGCCATCTCATTGTTTTTCCGCTCCATAACGAGCATGAGAAACGACAGGCTGTTGTTTCCGCTACTCTGCTGTTCCAACTTCCGCAAAAAGATTAGAGAGGCTGAACATTCCGGAGGAGACGACAAACAACACTATCACTAGAGGATATCCATCCAGGACGCTGGCCAGAATCGATACGAGAAACTGCGAAGGGGACTAGGAGAGAAGAAGGACTTGAGCTTCAACCTTGACGGAACGAGTTGAAAATTAGTTCAATGAGCTCAACTTTGTATCCTTCTAAAGAGGCGAACCTCGGGTTGGTGTATCTTTTTGACGTGCTGAGTGGCTTGAGAGAGTGATTCGTAGGCTGTAAAATCTCTACAGACCAACCTCGAGCCAGCAAAGACCTTTTGTCTAGGGGTAAACGAAGTACTCGACCACCAGCTAGGCGTCCCTCTCTCAGTCACTTCGCTCAGCACCTTGGAATCTCTTGGATTCTCTCGTCGCGATGGAAAGATGCTACCTTACGATGCACGCTAAGGTTCGTTCTCAGCCCCTTTTCGCGTTCTCGCGTCGTGACCCCTCTCTCCGACTCACACTCACGACGCGCTCATCTTCTTCGCTCCCTTCGCTCTTTACTCTCCTCGCCTCAGGGAGGCTTCAACTTCCGTCAGCTCGGAGGCTTAGGACGAGCCAACTTCAGTTCTCAGGCTGGAATTGAGGTCGTATCAGCTTCTGCTCTCGCTTTGAAGGGGACGGACAACGTTCCTCGCGCTTTGACCGTCGAGGAGATCGCCCGTGAGGCTCGGAGTCTTTCAGCTCTCAAATTCTCGGACTAAAACTCACTCTTCCATCTTTGCTTCCCTAAATACGTCCGAGACTTCCGTCAAGCTGCTCTCAACGCCATGGAAACAGGGTTCGACAGTGTCGAGATTCGTTCGTCCTCTCTCTCTGTCTCTCTCGCTTTTTCATCCATTCTTTTTCTTTCCACCTTGAAGATGGCAGAAGTCTGGGGAAAAAAGGAGCTCACATCGAACATCGGATGACTCGTGCGATTTACTCAACTGCTGCTGGCTGATGAGGATAGGAGGGCGACGCTCTTGTTGTTATCCTATGGATTTCCCCAAAACAGGCCCTCTAGGAAGTGAAAACTGCATCCATACAGATGATACCGCTTCTACCAAGTCTTTCCAACGGAGTCTTCACCCTCATCGCTCCAGGATCTCGAGAGACGAAGAAAGACTATGAACCATCACGCCGAGGGTTGAGTACAGAATGAGGGTTAGGGTTATTGATCGATGGGCTGGCTAGAAGCTCTGTCAGTGTTGGTAAGAGATAATAAAACCTAAGTCAGCTCGAGAAGACGAGAAGCGGGCTGAAGAAAGGTCGAGATGGCGAACTCACCTCAGATTGAATGCGTCCAGATCGAAACCTGCGACAACGAGGGCAAAAGACAGCCTGTCGTTTACACTGTTCACGTAGAGTCCAGCAGACGGATGATCATTAGTGAACCTGCGAGTAGAACCGATACAAAAAAGGCTTCTCCCCCTTGCGCCTAACGATATGCGACCCGTTCCTGGAGGCAGGAACGGGCCTCTGCGTACCCTCGAGGGTACGCATGCGTACCCTCCCGACCGTTCCTGGCGCCTTTCCGGAGGGTACGCAACTTGCGTCGGCTTCGTTCTCCCTCCCCTCCCCACCGAATCGCAAACGGAAAAGACGACCAGCTAGATCTACCTATGAAGTACAATGTATCAGAGGCACAGCTCTATACATGAAGATTTGCATCGTCGAGAGCGCGTCTCCCAAGAGGTACCTCAAAACGAAGGAGAGGGTGAGCTCGAGCTGACTTCCGCGAGTTCTTTTCGGAGGAGCTCCATCCTCTCTCTTTCAGCTCCTCTGTATACTCCAGGCTGAATTCCTGATATCTGAAAGATGGAGGTCGTTGAGGGGCTATGTAGTGGTTTCCAGTAAAAAGGAATAAGCGTCGAGTGAGAATTTGCACGCACAAAGTCCAACGAGCAAACGAGCTCGAGCTCAGCTCCGAGCTCCTCCCTCTCTCGCCTATGCAGGTTCACCACCTTCCGAGGTGAAAATCTGCTCGCTGAAGTGGGGGATGTCTAGATGATATATAGTTTGTCGACTAATCAGCTTTCCTTTTGATGATAGCTGCTATATCAGAAGCGTAGCAGCATGGAAACTTTTGAAAGTTGAGCACTTTCGACAGCTCGACGCTGTTCAACCTCAACCCACGACCACGCCATCACTCTCGCATACCCACCTTCCACCCTGGCACCTCCTCCTTCTCCATTATGGATCTCTGACATCTTCTCAACATCTAGGAGGAACTCTCGCTCGTTTTGGAGATGTATAGCAGGATGAATGGCTCGTCGCTCGAGGTGAGCTCGCTTTCCTTCTTCGTCGTTTGCTCGTTCCATCTTCCTTCCCTCCTCCCTCCTCTCGCTTTCCTTCTCTGCTGCTGCTACTTTCCATGGTGGATGGGTCATGCATACTGGTCATCTCCATTCTTTCGGATAGTGATAAGGGTTTCTCTACCTCTCTCTCTCAACATCCAGTTTCGTTTGCGACCTTTGAGCTCACCCTCCCTCCCTTCCATTCTGCCCTCCCCTCCTGCATGCTTATTTTTGATGCTATTCTCTTGTTTGTTCTTTCTCTGCAGTCTTACTACCCTCCTCCATCCTACCTATACCCGCTCGCTCCCCGGAAATCCTTCGTTTCTCCTAACCAGTGGTCGACCTCATCCCACCCACCTCTCCTCCCTCCAGCTGCCGACACTCTCTCCCTCTCCATCTCGGCCTCCCCATCTTCTCTCCTTCTCCACTACCAGTCTATAGTGGGGTGGGATGGAGGCTGTTGTGTTTTTGGCGAGTGTTAGGGTGGATGCGAGGAGAAATGAACCCGATTCAGGTGAGCTTGACCTTTCCTCCTTCCTTCCTTCATCTCGTCTTCTCTTGTCTTTTTCTCCTTCCCATCTTCTCGGATTGCGATGGGAGTTGGAGAGTGTGGTGGTGCAGCTATGGGGTTGAGGAAGGATGTTTCCGATCTGGCAGCAACTATACAGGTGATCCTCCCCGCTCATGCGCCTTCCTTCAGCTCGACACTCCTTCCTCCCCAGCCTCCATGCCACAGAGACTCTCTTACTGACTCTATATTCTCGTTCTTTCTTTCCTACCACTCCAGTGACCTTCCTCTTCCATCCTAAACCCCTTCCACCACCGCAATGGCTTTGCTTCATCCTCCCTCCACGTCGTCATTCGATGAGCTGGCAGCTCGACGCTCCTCCTTCCCTTCCTTTTTGAGGTCCCTGAGGTGAGTTCTCGCTCCTTTTTCGCTGTTGGAGTCTTTGAGGAGGATGTATATGGACTGGATAGATAGTAGGAGAAGGTGGGAGGGTGGCTCTGTGGTACTGCTGTGGCTTTGGGAGCGAGCTTGAGTTTTGTTGAGCTCAACACTCCTTCCTCCCAAACCTTGCATGCTGTCGAGACTCTCATACTGACTCTATTCTCTTGTTTTTTTCTTTCCTACCACTCCAGCAAACCTCCTCTTCGATCCCATACCACTTTCACCACCCCACCCACTCCTCCTCTCCCTCCCTCGACTGCACCCTTCCATGCGCTGGCAGCTCCTCCTCCCCATCTCACCCCTCGCTCCCTTCCACGCTCCTATTTCTCCACTGGCGTCACCTTTTCTGCTACTACTGTTTTGGTATGAATGAGACGATGCTCTGGATACCTTGGATGGCGCTGTGGCTGCATCGGGTGAGAAGTTGAGAATGCTCGCGACTTGATTCGAGAAGATGGACGCGCCACTCGACAGGTACTAGAACATGAACCAAGCCACCTATACACTCGTGTAGATATGCGATAGAAAGGTAATTGAAATCTCTTTCGGACTATGTATGATTCGAGGTGATCTATATCAGACGAGGGAGATCGATCTTGAACTTCATCTCCAAGTCGCGTCCTTGACCTTCCTCCCCAAGTTCGACTTGCTCAAATCTTCCTCGAAGCTTCTGTGACCAACACCATTGAAGTGGTATGGTTTTAGAAGTTCTCTCAGTATGTTCGGTGTCACTGTGGCTGTTTTCTACCAAAAGATGAAGAAGATGAGAGTGCTCACGAGTTGATGTGAGAAGATGGACACGCCACTCGACAGGTATCAGATCATGAACCAAGCCACCTATAGACCCGTATAGATATGCGATAGTAAGGTAATTTACATCTCTTTCGGACTATGTATGATTTGAGGTGATCTATATCAGAAGAGGGAGATTGATTCCTGACTTCCCCTCCCAGTCGCGTCCTTGATCTTCCTCCCCAACTCTGACTTCCTCAAACTTGCTGTGAGCTTGCTACAACCACTGAAGATCATCTCATATAGTATTGACCGTTGTCTCAATATGTTCGGTGGCACTTCTGCTGCCTAGGGTGAGAAGTTGAAAGGACTTGCGTTTCAATGTGAGATCATGTGAGTGCCCTCTCATGCTCAAACTGACCACCTCTGTGCTCGCGGACATATGTGATCAATTTGGAATCAAAGACCAGTTCAGAATATATATCCAAACAAGTTACCCGTAGCAGCAAAAGAAGACTGCTCTCTAATTTCCTAACGATATGCGACCCGTTCCAACGCGTTGGAACGGCCCTCTGCGTACCCTCGAGGGTACGCATGCGTACCCTCCGACCGTTCCAACAGGCTTTCCGGAGGGTACGCAACTTGCGTCGGCTTCGTTCTCCCTCCGCTCCCCACCGAATCGCAAACGGAAAAGACGACCAGCTAGATCTACCTATAAAGTACAATGTATCAGAGGCACAGCTCTATACCTGACGATTTGCATCGTCGAGAGCGCGTCTCCCAAGAGGTACCTCCAAACGAAGGAGAGGGTGAGCTCGAGCTGACTTCCGCGAGTTCTTTTCGGAGGAGCTCCATCCTCTCTCTTTCAGCTCCTCTGTATACTCCAGGCTGAATTCCTGATATCTGAAAAATGGAGGTTGTTGAGGAGCTTTGTATTGGTCTCCAGTAGAAAGGAATAAGCGTCGAGTGAGAATTTGCACGCACAAAGTCCAACGAGCAAACGAGCTCGAGCTCAGCTCCGAGCTCCTCCCTCTCTCGCCTATGCAGGTTGACAACCTTCCAACGTGAAAATCTGCTCGCTGAAGTGGGGGATGTCTAGATGATATATAGTTTGTCGACTAGTCAGCTTTCCTTTTGGTGATAGCTGCTATATCAAAAGCGTAGCAGCATGGAAACTTTTGAAAGTTGAGCACTTCGACAGCTCGACGCTGTTCAACCTCAACCCACGACCACGCCATCACTCTCGCATACCCACCTTCCACCCTGGCACCTCCTCCTTCTCCATTATGGATCTCTGACATCCTCTCAACATCTAGGAGGAACTCTCGCTCGTTTTGGAGATGTATAGCAGGATGGATGGCTTGTCGCTCGAGGTGAGCTCGCTTTCCTTCTTCGTCGTTTGCTCGTTCCATCTTCCTTCCCTCCTCCCTCCTCTCGCTTTCCTTCTCTGCTGCTGCTACTTTCCATGGTGGATGGGTCACGCATACTGGTCATCTCCATTCTTCCGGATAGTGATAGGGGTTTCTCTACCTCTCTCTCTCAACATCCAGTCTCGTTTGCGACCTTTGAGCTCACCCTCCCTCCCTTCCATTCTGCCCTCCCCTCCTGCATGCTTATTTTTGATGCTATTCTCTTGTTTGTTCTTTCTCTGCAGTCTTACCACCCTCCTCCATCCTACCTATACCCGCTCGCTCCCCGGAAATCCTTCGTTTCTCCTAACCAGTGGTCGACCTCATCCCACCCACCTCTCCTCCCTCCAGCTGCCGACACTCTCTCCCTCTCCATCTCGGCCTCCCCATCTTCTCTTCTTCTCCACTACCAGTCTATAGTGGGGTGGGATGGAGGCTGTTGTGTTTCTGGCGAGGGTTAGGGTGGATGCGAGGAGAAATGAGCTCGATTCAGGTGAGCTTGACCTTTCCTCCTTCCTTCCTTCATCTCGTCTTCTCTTGTCTTTTTCTCCTTCCCATCTTCTCGGATTGCGATGGGAGTTGGAGAGTGTGGTGGTGCAGCTATGGGGTTGAGGAAGGATGTTTCCGATCTGGCAGCAACTATACAGGTGGTCCTCCTCGCTCATGCGCCTTCCTTCAGCTCGACACTCCTTCCTCCCCAGCCTCCATGCCACAGAGACTCTCTTACTGACTCTATATTCTCGTTCTTTCTTTCCTACCACTCCAGTGATCTTCCTCTTCCATCCTAAACCCCTTCCACCACCGCAATGGCTTTGCTTCATCCTCCCTCCACGTCGTCATTCGATGAGCTGGCAGCTCGACGCTCCTCCTTCCCTTCCTTTTTGAGGTCCCTGAGGTGAGTTCTCGCTCCTTTTTCGCTGTTGGAGTCTTTGAGGAGGATGTATATGGACTGGATAGATAGTAGGAGAAGGTGGGAGGGTGGCTCTGTGGTACTGCTGTGGCTTTGGGAGCGAGCTTGGGTTTTGTTGAGCTCAACACTCCTTCCTCCCAAACCTTGCATGCTGTCGAGACTCTCATACTGACTCTATTCTCTTGTTTTTTTCTTTCCTACCACTCCAGCAAACCTCCTCTTCGATCCCATACCACTTTCACCACCCCACCCACTCCTCCTCTCCCTCCCTCGACTGCACCCTTCCATGCGCTGGCAGCTCCTCCTCCCCATCTCACCCCTCGCTCCCTTCCACGCTCCTATTTCTCCACTGGCGTCACCTTTTCTGCTACTACTGTTTTGGTATGAATGAGACGATGCTCTGGATACCTTGGATGACGCTGTGGCTGCATCGGGTGAGAAGTTGAGAATGCTCGCGACTTGATGCGAGAACATGGACGCGCCCCTCGACAGGTACTAGAACATGGACCTAGCCACCTATACACTCGTGTAGATATGCGATAGAAAGGTAATTGAAATCTCTTTCGGACTATGTATGATTCGAGGTGATCTATATCAGACGAGGGAGATCGATCTTGAACTTCATCTCCAAGTCGCGTCCTTGACCTTCCTCCCCAAGTTCGACTTGCTCAAATCTTCCTCGAAGCTTCTGTGACCAACATTATTGAAGTGGTATGGTTTTAAGAGTTCTTTCAGTATGTTCGGTATCACTGTGGCTGTTTTCTATCAAAAGATGAAGAAGATGAGAGTGCTCACGACTTGATGTGAGAAGATGGACGCGCCACTCGACAGGTATCAGATCATGAACCAAGCCACCTATAGACTCGTGTAGATATGCGATAGAAAGGTAATTGAAATCTCTTTCGGACTATGTATGATTCGAGGCGATCTATATCAGAAGAGGGAGATTGATTCCTGACTTCCCCTCCAAGTCACGTCCTGGACCATCATCTCGAACTCTGACTTCCTCAAACTTGCTGTGAGCTTGCTACAACCACTGAAGATCATCTCATATAGTCTTGACAGTTATCTCAATATGTTCGGTGGCACTTCTGCTACCTAGGGTGAGAAGTTGAAAGGACTTGCGTGTCAATGCGAGATCATCTGAGTGCCCTCTCATGCTCAAACTGACCACCTCTGTGCTGGCGGACATATGCGATCAATTTGGAATCAAAGACCGGTTCAGAATATATATCCAAACAAGTTACTCGTAGCAGCAAAAGAAGACTGATCTCTAATTCCTTGTGAACACCTCTCAACCTGAGGAGCAAGACGTGAATGTATGTGAAGTAGAGAAGAGAAAGTGAAAAGAAAGTGAAGGGAGTATGTTGTAGTAGTAGTGAAGGTAGTTTGGAAGTGGTGAAGAAAGAAAAAGTGAAAAAGGAAGAAGAACGTTGGAAAGTTGAAGGAGGAAGGTTGGGAGTTGAGAGAAGGGAGGGAGTGTAGAGAAAGTGAAAAAGAAAGGAAAGTGAAGTGAACGGGTTGTAGTAGTGTTTGGAAAGTAAGAGAAAGTGGTGAAAGGGAAGAGAAGTGGAAAAAGAGTGAAAAGGTTGTGAAAAAGTGAAGAACGTGAGTTGAAGTGGGTTAGGAGGTAGAGAAGTAGTAAGAAAGGTGGGTGAGGGTTAGGAAAGTGTGTAGTAGTAGTAAAAGTGTGTTTGTGAGAGGTGGAGAAAGAAAAAAGTAGGTGAAAATGTGTTGGTTGAGAAAAAGAGAGGGTTAAGTTTTTGGGGGAAGTTGGTTAGAAAAAGGAGAGTGGAGGTGAAGTGGAGAAGAGAAAGTGAAAAGAAAGTGAAGGGAGTGTGTTGTAGTAGTAGTGAAGGTAGTTTGGAAGTGGTGAAGAAAGAGAAAGTGAAAAAGGTGGAAGAAAGTTGGAGAGTTGAAGGAGGAAGGTTGGAAGTTGGTAGGTGATTGAGAGAAGGGAGGGAGCGTAGAGAAAGTGAAAAAGAAAGGAAAGTGAAGTGAACGGGTTGTAGTAGTGTTTGGAAAGTAAGAGAAAGTGGTGAAAGGGAAGAGAAGTGGAAAAAGAGTGAAAAGGTTGTGAAAAAGTGAAGAACGTGAGTTGAAGTGGGTTAGGAGGTAGAGAAGTAGTAAGAAAGGTGGGTGAGGGTTAGGAAAGTGTGTAGTAGTAGTAAAAGTGTGTTTGTGAGAGGTGGAGAAAGAAAAAAGTAGGTGAAAATGTGTTGGTTGAGAAAAAGAGAGGGTTAAGTTTTTGGGGGAAGTTGGTTAGAAAAAGGAGAGTGGAGGTGAAGTGGAGAAGAGAAAGTGAAAAGAAAGTGAAGGGAGTGTGTTGTAGTAGTAGTGAAGGTAGTTTGGAAGTGGTGAAGAAAGAGAAAGTGAAAAAGGTGGAAGAAAGTTGGAGAGTTGAGGGAGGAAGGTTGGAAGTTGGTAGGTGATTGAGAGAAGGGAGGGAGCGTAGAGAAAGTGAAAAAGAAAGGAAAGTGAAGTGAACGGGTTGTAGTAGTGTTTGGAAAGTAAGAGAAAGTGGTGAATGGGAAGGGAAGTGGAAAAAGAGTGAAAAGGTTGTGAAAAAGTGAAGAACGTGAGTTGAAGTGGGTTGGGAGGTAGAGAAGTAGTAGGAAAGGTGGGTGAGAGTAAGGAAAGTGTGTAGTAGTAGTAAAAGTGTGTTTGTGCGAGGTGGAGAAAGAAAAAAGTAGGTGAAAGTGTGTTGGTTGAGAAAAAGAGAGAGTTAGGTTTTGGGGGAAGTTGGTTAAAAAAGGAGAGTGGAGGTGAAGTAGAGAAGAGTTAGTGAAAAGAAAGTGAATGGAGTGTGTTGTAGTAGTAGTGAAGGTAGTTTGGAAGTGGGAAAGAAAGAAAAAGTGAAAAAGGGTGAAGAACGTTGGAAAGTTGAAGGAGGAAGGTTGGGAGTTGAGAGAAGGGAGGGAGTGTAGAGAAAGTGAAAAAGAAAGGAAAGTGAAGTGAACGGGTTGTAGGAGTGTGTGGAAAGTAAGAGAGAGTGGTGAGAGGGAAGGGAAGTGGAAAAAGAGTGAAAAGGTTGTGAAAAAGTGAAGAATGTGAGTTGAAGTGGGGTAGGAGGTAGAGAAGTAGTAGGAAAGGTGGGTGAGAGTAAGGAAAGTGTGTAGTAGTAGTAAAAGTGTGTTTGGGAGAGGTGGAGAAAGAAAAAAGTAGGTGAAAGTGTGTTGGTTGAGAAAAAGAGAGGGTTAAGTTTTTGGGGGAAGTTGGTTAGAAAAAGGAGAGTGGAGGTGAAGTGGAGAAGAGAAAGTGAAAAGAAAGTGAAGGGAGTGTGTTGTAGTAGTAGTGAAGGTAGTTTGGAAGTGGTGAAGAAAGAGAAAGTGAAAAAGGTGGAAGAAAGTTGGAGAGTTGAAGGAGGTTAGGGTTAGGGTTAGGGTTAGGGTTAGGGTTAGGGTTAGG
>BBPU01000097.1:0-19114 GCA_000950635.1 Mrakia blollopis | reverse complement strand
GGCGTCGCGTTGTCGTCTCAGGGCCAACAGCAACAGCAGCAGGCGAACTACCCTCCCTTTGCTCGTCAGGTCGAGCAGCAAAGTCGTCCCTTCCCTTCGGTCCTCGCTCCATCGAATCAAGGCATCGGAGCCCTCCCAGCTCAGAACTTCCCAGCCGGCTTTCATCCATCGACCTCCCATCTACCTCAGCAGCAGCAACAGCAGCAGCAGCCACCTCCCGTTCTCCCTCCCTCGACGACGAGCCTCCCGGCCTCCTTGACCTCCACCAGCGGTCCCATGGCCAACCGTCCTCCCAACACCATCTACGGTCGTCGTCCCAACCCTCCCGTCATCCCAGTCGGACACGACCCTTCCTTCAACACCTTCGAACGAGGACCTCGAGTCGCTCCTCTCCTCGACGACTCAACCTACCCAGCTGCGACGCTCCCTTCGTCGGGGAAGGCTCCTTCAGTGAAAGTCTCTGGAGAGCGACAGGTGCCGAGAGGATTCCCGTTGGTGATAGGACCTGGAACGAGGATGAGACCTGGCCCGAAGACGAAACCGAAGGGAGCGATGCCGTCCTCTGTGTCGAGGGTGAGAGTCGCGTCGGAGATCCGAGTGGGCTCTATGGAGAGTGAGGATTCTTTCTCTCCCTTTTCTATCAACCACACCCGCCACGCTGGACCTTCCTCAGCTCCCGTCTCAGGACTCTCCCTCCAGCAACAACAGCAGATCCCCCCCTTCCTCCCCGTCCTTCTTCCTCCCTCCCCCCAACTCGAACCAGCTCTTCCACCCTCAACCTCCTACTACCGCTCTCCTCCATCAGCACAACAACCTACACTCCTCTTCGTTCCCTCTCCTACCCTTCCAGTCCTCAAACCCGCGTCTCACCACTCTCAGTCTGGAGGAGAAGGAGAGGAAGAAATCGATCCTTCCACCCACTACCAACATTCTCCAGACGGCGACGATCCCAACTCCGACGAAGAAGGCTCCGTCAACTCCTCCAACAACCGTCCCAATCACCTGCCCTCATCGAATCCCTCTTCACCACCATTCGAATCGCGTCCGCCGCGCCAACAACAAACGAAGCTCGGTTGGAAGCGCTGGTGGAGACGAGTTCGGTGGAGATGGGGAAGGGTCCGAGGTGGGAGAGAGGAGGAGGAGGTCGAAGAGGAAAGGAAGGAAGTTGGAAGTGAAGTACAGGTGTTTGGTCGCTGGGTGTGAGAGGTTCTTCCCGAGGAAGAGTGCGATTGTGAATCATATTCAGACGCATTTGGAAGACAAGCCGTTTAACTGTCCGGCGGAGGGATGGTGAGTTTCTTTCTTACTTTCTTTCTCTCGCTTGGTCGTTCTCTTTCTTCTCGACGCGTCGTCGGTTGCTGACTTCTCTCTCCCTCCCTCCCTCCCTCCTTCCTCCTTTTTTTTTTTCTTTTTAGCGACGCCTCTTTCGTCCGTCAACACGATCTGAGGAGACACGAACGGATCCATTCAGGGACGAAACCTTTCCCTTGTGCTTGGTTCGTTATATCTCCCTCTTTTCACCTCGCTCGAACTCGTAGCTGATCTTCGCGTTTTCGTTTCGGGTTTCGCTTTCTGCAGCGGCAAAGGGTTCGCTCGAGGAGACGCTCTCATGAGGCATCGGCAACGTGGGATCTGCGCTGGGAGTATCGTGCCTAGGAAGGGGAAGGGGGAGATGGGCTAAAAAACCTCACACCAACGAACATCGACGCTCAACCAACACGCTCCCTCTCTCTCCCTTCTTATCCTCTCTCGTCTTTTACTCTCCCTCGCTCGCATCACACACACAAACACTCTCTCTCTCTCTCTCTTTCTCTCGCTTGGTCTCCTCCCACCCATGACTCATTATTTATCTACCGTCAATCTATCCTCTCGTCGCGTACCGAACGCCATCTCTCTCTCTCTTCTCTCTCGCTCCTTCTCTCCTGCTGCTTATCTATTCCTTCCGGACTTATACCACCATACCCTTCTTCGTCTCTTTTCTCTTCTTTCTCTATCTTGCTCTATCTACCGCACGCATACGCCACTCACATACGACTTTTCTATCCGCTTCGTTCTCTTCGCTTCGCTTCGCCTTTTTGTCTTCTTCACGCACTTTTCTTCGTTCTTCGTTCGCTTTCTTGCATCATTCACCCTCGCTGCTTCGGTTCCGGTTCGCCCTTTTTTTTTGACTTACCTATGGTTCGCTGTCCTCGTATGGCTGAGGGGTGGAAAGAGAGGAAAGATGAGGGGAGGAGTCGAGGAGGAGGACGCGTCGTCGATGAAGGTCCGTTTTCCCTTTCTCGTCTCGTGCGGTCCCTCGATCTCCCAGCACTTCCGCAAGATTTCAAGTGCGTAGAAGTGAGGGAGAGAATTCTACACGAAGTGTGTAAAAACACGAGCGTGAGAGAAGGAGAAGAGCCGTTCGCGACGTCCGAACCTCGCGCGCGAGCCTAGCCAGGAAAACTTCCCTTCCAACCCCAAATCTGCACTCATCTCGTTGATCAACCTACAATTCTCTCCCATCTCCAAAAGTTTTGCTCTCTTTTGAAGAAAATTGCCGATTTTTTAGCATGTGATGACGTTCCCTCCCTCTCGAACAAGCCGCGGGCTTGGATGAATCCCATCCCATCCCTCTCGCCCGCCAACGTTCACCTTCTCCCCGAACCCTTCCCAAAGAAATCTTCCGTCTCTTCTCAACCCAGCTCAGCATCTCCACCCCACTCACTCTGGTCATCCTAAGACTCCTTCTTTCTCTCTCTGAGCGAGACCGAGACCCTCGTCTCCAATGCAGGTCGGTCCAGCTCAACCTTCTCTCTCCTCCTCCCCTTCCCCTCTCTTCTTTCGCTGACCACTCTCCCCTTTTTTTCAGTACCTCTCTCGAGCGTACCAGTACTACTCGGGTATCAATCCTGCTACTCTCACCGGAGCCATCGATGTCATCGTCGTAGAAAGGGAAGGAGAGGTCAGTCCCACCGTCTCACCTTCCTCAACCTGCTCTCCTCGCGAACCTCCTTCCCCTCCCCCTCAACGGCTTTTTCTTCTTCTTTCGGACTAAAACGGACTTGCTTGCTTTTCTATAGAATCCCTCTTCCGAAACGATCCTCGCCTGCTCTCCCTTCCACGTTCGATTCGGGAAACTTCAGGTGTTGCGAGCTGGAGAGAAGAAGGTCACCTTGACCGTGAACTCGAATCCGGTCCCGTTCTTCATGAAGGTCGGCGAGGCAGGGGAGGCTTTCTTCGTGGTGGAGACGGAGGAGGATGTTCCCGAGGAGTTGTTGACAAGTCCGTTGCTCGGGGCTACAGAGGTCAGTCTCGTTTCGAAACAAGAGTTGGGGAGGAGGAGGAGATGTGGGACGAGAGCGATTGAGAGAGGGGTGGGTCGATGCGGTGGAGGGTTTTCTGTGCTGCGAGAACTGTTTCGCTGATCAGCTTCTCTATATGTATCGCTCTGTTCGCAGGTCGGCAGCGAAACGGAACCACCAGGCTTCTCGTCAACGAATGCTGAACCAGCTGGAGGAGGATCCGAGGTCGAGCCCACGGCGTCATCGTCCGAGGAGAACGTCCAGGAAGCCTCGAAACGATTGAAGGACGAGAAGTTTGGGGTCTTGCAGGACTCAGAGAAGACTGGAGATATCGCTGTGAGTTGTAGAGATCTTCTTTGGACTCGTAGGTTGGCAGGGAGAGCTCGGGCACGAAGGGAGCGAAGCTGATCTCTGGACTCCCTTCCTCTCTTTGATCCTTTCTCGTTTCGCAGGAGCCTGATTTCCTGGATCTCGATAGCGCCGAGTCGAGTATAGAGACCGTCTCTGAGGACGCTGAGGCTTTGAACTCCGCTGGTGAGTCAAGATCTCGAGTTCATTGGCTCGAAAGCGAATCGTCGAGCTCACCTCCATCTCATCCTCCGTCCTCCTTCAGATGCCCAAACGACACCTCGACCCAACCTCTCAGCTCTCCCTCCTACTCCCAACGCCCAAGCATCGACTTCAGGAACCTACCCATCACCTCCACCTTCACCTCAGCCCAACCCTACCGCCCTCTCTCCCACCAACGACTCCCCGACTCAGCCCACTCCCTCGGCGCCTCCCATGCCCAACGGTATCCCTTCAACCACTCCTCACAACCTCGCCGCATCTCCCCTCGAGCCTCTCCCATCTCTGATTCCCACTCTACAGGCACCAGCAACTCCCAAACCCTCTCACCCTCCTCGTTCCTCGCCACAGCAAGCTCTATCACCCACACGATCGCGACCGCTGCCGAGGGACGTCGAGATCACCTCAAGAGCTACGTCGAGGGCGTCAAGACCAAGAACGCTGTCGATCACGTTGTTGGACACATTACGGGGAAGAAGCATGGTCCCGGAGAGGGGTTTGGAGGAAAGGAGAAGGAGGGAGAGGATTATGAGGTTGCCGCGGAAGGAGGAGGAGACCATCTGCTGCCTAAGGTGAAGGAGGGAGAGGGGAAGGCTCCTGATGTGGTGTACGGAGAAGGTGAGTCTATCACCTTTATTCTCGTGGCAGTGAATTTCGCTGACTTTCTTTTCTGCTCGCAGACGTCGTGCTCGACATGGAGGGCTACAAGCAACAACCGTCGTCGACTTCCTCGTCTCGAGCCCCTTCGCCAACTCGTCGGCGTGCGTCACCTTCGCAGGAAGCTCATCGACGGGATCAGGTTGCTCGAAGGTCGAGGGAGGCTAGCATCGATGTGGTTCGAGATGGACAGATTCGGCTGAGCGAGGGAAAGGGTTGGAACGACGATGGAGGTAAGAGTCGCGTCTCATTTCGTCGCGTCTCCTTCTTCTTCACTCTCGGTTTTCGTCGCTGACCTGTGTATCGTTTACGATTCGATACTTTCTAGTTGAGCCGAGCAGTCAAGTTGTGTCGTTCGCCGAGGATCTCCTTTCCGCCGCTGCTGCTCTCGAGACTCAGGCTGAGGCTTCCGTTGAGGAGGCGAAGGAGACTCGGTCTCTGAACGAGCACGCTCTGGATCTGGAGGAAAAGATGGATAGTCTTCGACTGGATTCGAAAACTGAGGAGTGAGTTAAATCAAGTCGCATCGAGCTCCAGGTCTCTCTCGAACGAACTGACCTCTTCTTTCTCTCTCCTTTTTTCTAGCGTTACCGCCGATGCCTCCTCCTCCTCCAAGAACCTCGACGTTCCTCCTCTTACCATCCCTAGCACAGAGTACTCCTGGGAATGGGGAGAACTCCCTACCAAGTCTCCAGCACCAACCACTGCAACCTTCGACTTCCCTACCCTCTCCTCCGACGATACTCCTCCCGCTCGACCGTCCAGCCTTCCTCCCACTCCTCTCGACACCTCCGAAATCTCAGATCCTACCAGCACGTTCTCTCCTCCTCCAGCCCATCCTCTTCGAATCTCTTCCTACCCTCCTAGTATCGGTCGAGCGACCGACAAGTCGGAACTACAGACCATCCCAGTCGAGGGTCGACTCAAGAACCACGAGGAAGATCCGTACAAGTTTACTTTCGAGGTTTCCGTACCTGGGGAGACGGAGAAGAGGTCGCATTCGTTCGAGCTGAGTTTGTGCGGAAACGAGGGACTTGGCGTCGACAGCAGGAAGGTGAGGCGAAAAAGAAGAAGCTCGAGACGCGACGACGAGACTTCTTAAGAGCTGATCGCTGTTCTACATTTTTCACACTCATCAGCTCGAGGACGCTGAAGCTTTCCTTGCTGGCCGAGTTACCTTCCAAAGGTTCATCGAGGAGCCTGAGCTGGTCGACGATCGATCTTTGGTCGTGCGATACAACGAGCAGTGAGTCTTTTATCTCCCCCTCCCTCTCCTTTCCTTCTCTCGGAGCCGACTCTTCTCCCTTACTCCCTCCTCGTCCAGGTACCTCACCTGGCACAACGCCTCTCCTGTCGTCGCTTCCCTTCTTCTCTATCGGAAATCCCTCCTACCTCCTCCCGTCCTCGCGCCTCTGCCCGATTCTCTCCTCGACTTCGAACCCACTCCCGTCACTTCAACCGACGCGACAGATCAGGAAGTCCCGGTACCGGAGAAGATCGCTGCTGCTGCTTCTGGATCTGGATGGTCGAGATGGTGGAGGAGGAGCAAGACGCTCGATTCCGACTTGCCTGTTCGAGGAGCCGAAGGAGAGGCGAACGGGGTGGATGAGCCCAAGCTTCCTTCCGTCGCGGAGGTCGACCTCGGCATCGACGGAGATCCTGCAGTTCCTGAGGAGACTCGAGCTCCCGCGTACTTGAGATCAGCGAGTGTGAGTTCCTGCTGCTCTTTCCCTCTCCTTCGCACCATCGCTTCAACTGATCTCAATCTCGACTACTTTCTCTTCTCAGGAACCTCCCATGCTTCAAGAATCGCCTCTTCCATCTCCTCCTCTTACTGGAGAGCCCTCTCACATCACCCACTTCGCCAAGACTCTTCGTCTCTCGTCAGATCAACTCGTAAGTTCTCTTCTCATCCCTCGATCTGGACGCGTCGTCTCGCTGAACTTTGCGATCCTTCTTCCCTCTCGACTCACAGCGAACTCTCGGCCTCAAGAAGGGAGCCAACACCATCACCTTCTCCGTCACCTCTTCCTACTCCGGAATGGCCACCTGTACGGCGAGAATTTTTCTTTGGGATGCGAGCGATCACATCGTTATCTCGGACATCGACGGAACCATCACGAAGTAAGCTCGACTTCTTCGTTTCCTCACCGCGCTTTCCTTTCTGACCTTTTTTTCTTCTTTTCTCAGGTCCGATGCTCTCGGTCACGTCTTTGCTGCCATCGGACGAGATTGGACGCATCTCGGAGTCGCCAAGCTCTACACTGATATCACGTTGGTCTCGTTTCCTTTCCTCCTCGCGACGCGCCGACTTCTCGCTGACAGCTCCCTTTTTTCCTCTTTCTCTTCGTTCTCGCAGCAACAACGGCTACAAGATCATGTACTTGACATCTCGAGCCATCGGTCAGGCAGACTCTACTCGAGACTACCTCAAGGGAATCAGCCAGGGAAACTACCAACTCCCTGAAGGTCCCGTCATCATGAGTCCAGATCGACTGATGACTTCGCTTCATCGGTTCGTTCTTCTTCTCTCCCTCTCTCCTCTTACCATCCTTTTTATCCCTTCGCTGACCATCTTCTCTCGCTCTTCGTTTTTTTCAGAGAGGTCATCCTTCGGAAACCCGAGGTCTTCAAGATGGCTTGCCTTCGAGACATCCAACGACTCTTTGGAGGGAGTGGAAAGGCTTTCTACGCTGGATTTGGAAACAGAATCACCGACGCCATGTCCTATAGATCGGTCAACATCCCTAGCTCGAGGATCTTCACTATCGATTCGAACGGAGAGGTCAAGACGGAGCTGCTCGAACTCGCAGGATACAAGTCTTCGTGAGTCGCGTCTCTCTCTCTCTCTCTCTCTCTCTCTTCCTTCTCTCGTCTCAGTCAGCTCGCTGACGGTCTCTCGTGTTATTCTTTTTTTCTCAGCTACATCTACATGAACGATCTCGTCGACCAAATGTTCCCTCCCGTCCATGCTCGCTGGGCTCCCGAATTCACCGACTTCAACTTCTGGAGAGCTGCTCCTCCCATGCACATCGATCTCCCCGACCTCTCTCCTCCCTCCCCTACCCTCTCCGCCCGATCCGACACCTCAGGCCGACTCTCCGTCCTCCGAAACTTCACTGGATCCCTTCGAGGCTCGCGAGCTACCACTCCCGTTTCCGAACGACCTCTACCTCTCGGACGAGATCATCGAGGAGGAAGCTCCGGTCCTTCGAGTCCTCTTGTTCAACCGGTTTGGAGTTCGGATTCGGAGATGAGTGAGACTGAGGAAGAGCAGATGAATGATGGGGATAGGGGGGACACGAAGAGGAGGAGTAGGACGAGTAGTATGCCTGGGAGTCTGCCTGGGAGCATGGAGGAAGGGAGCTTCTTTGAGGATCAGAGGTTTGATCGGAGGGGAGATGAGGAGGACGAGGAGGAGGAGGAAGATGGAGAGGGGGAGGAGGATGAAGAGGGGGATGAGGAGGAGGAGGAGGAGGAAGAGGAAGGGAACGACGAGATCTTTGACGACGATTTGCTCGCGACAGGAGAGATGGGGTCGGTTCCTTTCTAGTCCCTCTCGTTCTCGTTCTCTTTCATCTTTTTAAAGACGTGGTGGCTACTCTAGGACTTTCCTTTAACTTGCATTTGCATCCTTCTCTCCCTCGATTTCGGTTCTCGTGTCGGCAGTTTTTCCTTCTCTCTTCATCGTTTTGTGTTTCGGTTTTTTCTTCGCCTCTCTTCTCACAACTCTCCTCACTTGCTTTTCTTTCTCGTCTCATTCATGCTCACGATCTGAATCCTTGTTTTGCTGCTTTATCTGTTTCTTCGCGAACTCGTGCCAAAGGGAAAGACGTCCTCTACAGTACTCAAGGAAGGGGACCGTGAAATTCAACGGTCGAAGCTCAGACGCGTCGTCCTGTTTCGAAGCTCCTTCGATCCTGAGAGATAGAAAGCGAGCGCGGTTCTCCTCACCCCTCGATATAATTTCGACTCTCTTATGGAAGGTGTGAGAGTGCTGGTCATGTTCGTCAAAGTTAAGAAAAGTAGCAAGAAAGCGTCGTCTCGTCGCATCGCATCGCGTCTCCCTTCGGTCAGTGCGTGTGCTGTCCGTTTCCTCGTCGTCGGATGGTCTGAAACGAAAAGAAAGGGAGTAAAGAGAGATCAGCTTCTATTCTCGAGAAAATGAAGTGAAGAGAGAACAGAGAGAAGAGACTCACCGTTCAAAATCGTGCAAGAAAGTCTCCTCGTCGCGTCCTCCGCTCGTCGTCTCTCTTTTCACTCCCTCCTCGCCTCTCCCTCGCCCGAGGTTCCCTCCTCCGCACCTCCTTCCTGTCTCGACTTCGACTTCGGAGGTTGGTTTTCGGGCGAGTTGCCCGCCGAAAGAAGATGCTTGGAGGAGGAGGCGGCGACGGGAGTGGAAGTGAGGGAAGAGGAGGGAGGCTGAGGGTGGGAAGTTGCGTCCAAGGCCTGGTGAGCTCGAGGGTGAGCTCGAGATGTCGGCGACGACAAGACTGAAGCTCCTCCACGCTCGTCTCTCCCTCCTCCTCCAGTCATGCCCATCCCATCCCCGACGACCCTCTCCACCCTCCAGTAGGCTCGATCCCTCTGAGAACACCTCTCGTCTCCAATCCTCCCGAACCCAAGCTCAACGATCCTCCTGCTAGACCCTCTCTCCTCCCGAAAACTTCCCTGAGCTGCTGAGTTTCCCTTCCAGTTCTAGCTCCGGTTCCTCTTCCCGTAGGAGTAGCCGATGCTGAGGGCTGTAGGACGAAGGATCGAGGAGTAGAAGGGGACTGGGTCGCGTCGCTGAGGAGAGCAGCCCCAGGCTGTCGATGCTCACGATGGAGAGTTGGATCAGAAGAAGCGTGTCGAAGGAGGGATGGGGTAGAGGGAGAAGGAGAGTACGAGTGAGAAAACTGGAGCAGAGAAGTCGCGTTGGAGTAGGCGTTCGTTCGAGAGGGAGGAGGTCGGAGGTCGGCCTTTTTGAGCAAAGAGGAGATGGGAGGGAGAGGTCCGTCCTGGGAAGAGTGTGAGCCGTGGGAGGAGGAGTACGAGAGTGAAGAGGATGAGGAGGATTGGGAAAGCGGCTGCTGCTGCTGAGGCTGATGCTCGAGGGGCAGAGAAGGTGCAGAGGTGGAGAAGGGGAGATGCCCAGCGGAGCTTCGGTACTGGGAGGGGGCGGAGAAGGTGCTGAAGCTTGAGCGATGGAGAAGAGGAGGCTGATGGGAAGGTCGGGGAGTGGATTTGAGAGGTGAGGATGCGAGAGCGCGAAGAGGGAGAGAGGGAGGGCCAGGAACGATGGTTTGGGCTCTGGCAGGAGTGATGTAGGACCGAAAATCCTAGTGTCAGCCCTTAATATACGTCGAGGAGTCTTCCTCTACTAGACTTGTGTCGTCTGACGAAGAAAAGAAGGAAGTAAAGGCACAGGGACACACCTCGTCGGAGCGAGGGAAGGCTCAGCGTTGCACGGATCCACGAACAATCCTTCCACCAACCATGTCCCTCGAACCGATCCAGCGTGATTCAGCCCAGCCTCAGTGGCAGCATCCGTAACAAACCAGTCTCCCTTCATGTCTACGCCGTGCTCCCTTCCCGTCCCTCCCAGCCTTCGGACGCAGTCGAGCTGCATATGCCTCTCCAACTGCTTTCCCGTCTCGAAGGAGCAGAGGCAGCAGAGATCGCAGTACCATCTACCAGTTTGGGTGTCTACGCAGATCGATCTTTCTGTGAGAAAGAAGAAGGAAGCCGAGTCAGCGATGGAGGAGAGCGGGGAGGGAAGGGAGGGGAGCTCACTGGTTCCCGAGTCGTCCTTTAGCTCGAAGGATGGCTTTCCATGTTGAGAGTGGTTGTGTTCCCTCTGCTCTTCTAACCTCGTGAAGGTGAAATTGCAGCTTCGACCTCCAATGTCGTTCCCGCACAGGTGCTTGTATCGGCCCTCGTTGGCGTGAGCCCATGTAGGAGAAGGGATCGCGGAAGAAGGGAGGTGTGGCTTCGACGCCGGAGGAGGATGGTGGGGAAAGATGCAGCGGAACCAGGGTGAGGCTGAGGAACTCCCTTGGGGGAAGGATGAAAGTGAGACATGCTCTGAGAAGAGGACCCTGGGTTTGGCGGGTGGAAGATGGGAGGAGAAAGGTGAAAGGTCGAGCGCTCGAATTTCGCAAGAGGGAAGGCAGGCGATCATGCTCGTCAAAGGTCGTCGCTCGCTCTGTAAAAGCGTCCTGAAGGCTGAAAGCTCGAGTAGCTTACTCCTTTAATATAATGAGCTTAAAAGACGAGATCACAGCTTGCGGAGAAGGAGGAAGATGAGAACAGGAGGGGGCAGAACAAACGCTTCGTTGTTCGGTTTCTTTCCCTCTTTCTTCCAAGCGAGTCTTCACGGAACACAAGAAGTGTTTCGAAACTATAGTAAGTCAATATTAAATATTAATGGACTTCATGGGGATATGGTCGAAGATCTGGAATTCCCTCGGCCGATTTTGATGTCGACCTTCGACGCGTTTGTCTCAACTCTCAGATCTTTGATCTTCAGAGTCGCAAGAAAGTCCTACCAGCTCTTCGAGGGAGAGCTTTATACCTGGAGAACAGTCTCTAAAAGTTAGACGAAAGCCAGCAGACCAAGGTCGTCCCGACCGATCGATGGGCCAGAGATGGCGGGAAGGGTACTTCAACAACCAAACTTTCTCTTTCCCTCAAGCCTTACCGATATCCCAACGGTAAGGCCCGCCGTTCTAACTCTCGCAAAGTTGCTCGGTTCACTTCCTCCCTCTCGCACCTTTCTCGTATCCCATCTCACACTCACCCCCAGAGTTGATGCAGTACGCGACCCAGGAGTTTACGCTCTGAAAGGGGGTTCGCTTGTAAGCGCTCATAAAAGGGGGGATCGAAAGATCTTCTCTTTTGCTATCGACGCCTACCTACTAGAGATCGAAGAGCAAAAATGAAGCAGGATCTAGAAAGAAGAGGGAAGGAAACGCGACGCGACGCGCCGACCGAGATTATGTCGACGAGAAAACGCGTCTCTCTAACAAGCACTGGTGACGAACCTTGTCATCTTCTGGGCCACGCCCTCCTCAAACACACATTCCTCATCCTCCTCCTGGCACTGCTCCAGATCTACAATCTCCCTGCTCTTTTGATTTCCTTTCCTTCAACTCTCCCAGAGTCCCACCTTCCCATCGGCTTCTCCTCTCCTTCTCTCCACCCCCTACACTCCATCGAACCTCTTCCTAAAGTTACTCTTCACATCTCCCCCGAGTTCAACCTCAAAAACTAGTGAAGCCAAGCTCCAACCCTCCTGCCTCCGAGCGCGTCGTCTCTCTTCTTTAATGCTTCCTTCCTCCCCCTCCTTCTTCCCTTCCACAAAAGCTACAGACATAGTCATCCTAGCGGTCAAGAAGAAGCAGATCAAAGAAAAAGGGAGATCAGGGAGGGGGTAAACTTGTGTTTGGGGAAGAGGGGTAAAAAGCAAGAAGCGAAGGGGAGAGAGGAAGAGACGCGACGCGGTATCGAGGATAGGATTTGTGTGTAACGAGACGAGCAATGAGCGAGGAGGAGATGGAGAGAGAGATTCAAAAGCAAGATGAAAGCAAAGCAGAGAAGATTCGAAGCAAAAAAAGGGAGATGAAAGCAAGAGGGAAAACGAGAGCAAAGCAAATTGAAACGACGAAAACAACCTCTAGAAATCTCTCGGTTTCTCCACCCTCCTCCTCAAAGGACTAGGAGCCAACAACCCTCCCGACCCAACCAGCCCCAATCCCATCCCCACACCGCCACCACCACCAGCGATCCCACTCCCTCCATTCGGTCCTCCAAAAGCAGACGCCTCGCCCTCCCTCTCCAACGGAATGAAAGCAAACGCTCCGATCGTGTTCCCCGTTCCAGCCAAGATCCTCTCGCTCCCGGCAGCCACCAGCGGTCCTATCAGCGCGTGAGAAACCGACGGCGGAGGCGTTTCTTGGTTCTGGGACGCGAACTGCTTGAGTCTTTCGGCGCGTCGACGGCGGAGGGAGGAACCTTCGGCGGTATCTGTTGCGAGGAGGTGGGAGGAGGAGGAAGGGGTGGTGGGTTTGGCGGAGAGGGAGGTGGAGGATGAAGAGAAAGGGTGGAGAGTGGTGGAGGAGGAGGAGGAGGAGGAGGAGGAGTCGAGGTTGTTGGGTAAGGACGAGGTGGAGTTGTTGAAGTTGAGAGAAGAGGAGGAGGGGGAGAGGGAGGTTGTTGGACGAAGGGAGGAGAGATCCGAGGAGGACAGGGCGAGGAGAGGACCGTTGGTTGGTTGGGAGAGGTCGATTTGGAAGATTTGCCAGCGCGAAGAGGAGGAGGAAGAGGAGTGGGTTTCGGAGACCATGTCGTCTTCTTCGGTGACGGAGGAGAGAAGAGAAGTTGATCCTTTTCCGAATCCAACGACTCGACGTCGACCCAGAACTTCCCATCCTCCTCGGTGGATCGAGACCGTTCCCAGTAGATCCTCTCGAAGTACCGACCAAGGCGAGGAAGATCGGCCAGGCGGTCCCTTCGTCGGACTCACCGACTCATCCAGCAAGATCTCCTCCGGTTCCTCCAACTCCGACCTCCCACTTCCTCCCGCCTGTCGACTCGACAGCCTCTTGAGGTGGACTCCATGAACGTACATCGGGTAGTCCGCCGAGAGGATCGACTGAGCGCTCGGCGAGCTCGGGAGTCGTTTGGTGGGAGTTCCTCCAGGGGACGAAGGAGCGAACGAGACGCTGGATCCTCTTCGACGTGACGAGGGAGGCGGGACTTCGAGACTTGATCTGGGTTCAGAGGAGGAGGACGTTCGGCGTGCTGGAGAGCAGTTGCAGGTGGAGGGGAGTGATCGAGGGGAAATTCGATGGATGGAGAGGTCTTCCGAAGTCGAGACGAGGAGGAGGAATCCGCCGAATCGCTCCTGACAGGATCCGCACTGCTGGAGGATGGGATCGACGACTCGGATCTGGGTGATCCTGGATTTGCCGTCGGTGGTGAGAGTAAAGACCGACTCGACTCCTTCCGAAACGTCCCAGATCGAAACGACTCCGCTCGAGGAGGCGACGGCGACGACTTCCCTCGATGATCCTTCGACTTGGACGACTGCCGACGTAACGTGGGCGACGGTTTCGAGAGCTTGAACGGGCGTGATGGAAGCGACCTCGATCCAGGTTCCGGAGTCGTCTCGTCGGAGAAAGTCGACCTTTCCGGACGAAGAAGAAGCGAGCGAAACCTCCAACACGTCCTGCCTTCCCGTCCTCCAAAGACACGTCGCTCGAATCGAGTCCACCCCTGGAAGCAAGCCTACTCGCATCTCCTTCTCGACGCAGCTATATTCGAAGAGGGATCCGTTCTCACGAGCGACGACGAGGATGGAGGAGTTGGAGACAGCGGCGGTGAAGAGGTCGTCTCGAGGGGATCCGTTCGAGCGAGGGAGGAAGCTCATGTCCGAGACGTTCGAAGGACCGAGGTCCGAGCTTGAAGAGGAGGAGGAGAAGGCGATGGGAGTAGGGTTGAGGGAGGTAGGATCCAAAGACCAGACGAAGACGGATCCTTTGGAGAGCGCGACGGCGCAGAACGATCCCTTCGCATCAACAGCGGCGATGATAGGTCGATCCGACGAACTCGTTACTGGGAAGAGCAACCTTTGGATGACTGTTGGATCTCCCGTCTTGGACACGAGAGCGATCCCATCGAACCCGACGGACATGATGACCTCTCCATCCTCACTCGACCCGATCAAACACACATCCGCCTGATGCAGCCCAACGACGCGTCTCATCGACGGAGCGGCCATGTTCCCGCTTCCTTCTGCCTCCTGAGCTCCATGCCTCTTCGGCCTTGCCTCCGCTCGTTTCGCGTCCACCTCGTCTTCCCATTCCTCTCCAATCTCGAGTCGATCCCGTTGAGCGTCGAGGAGTTCGGCGTCCTTGAGAAGGTAGAGGAGGAGGAGGTAGAGAGCGAAGGTTGTGATGGAGATGGGGAGAACGACGACTTTGAGGAACCAGTAGAGAGGTCTGGCGAAGTGGCCGAAGGAGCGAGAGGAGCGGGAGGGAGGGACGAGGTCGCTGGGTTTGATGCGATGAGGAATGGTGGAGATGATGATGGCCGTTGGGGAAGGAACGACGAAGGTGAACTCCTCCTTGTGATGATTTGGATTGAGGAGATCCCAAAGTCGAGCTCGACTACTACTGCTGCTATCGCTTCCTCCGAGGAAATCAACTCCTCCTTCCTCCTCGTCGTGTCCGAGGATCCTAGGCTCTCCTCCGACGAGTCCATGCGCGACGGTCCATCCTGAAGGTGCGACGAGCGAGGGATGATGATCGTGAGGAGCGAGGTCGAAGGATCCAGAGTAGTAGTACCAGAGACCGACGAGGACCGTAACGAGAGCGACGAGGGTTCCGTTTCGAGCCGTTCGAGCTCGGAGGATGGCCTGGAAACCTGATCGGAGGACTTGAGAGGAGGACTTGGTTCGCTTGGATCTGCGACGCCGACGACCTGTTGTTGAGGTAGTAGGATTCGGAGAGGGTGAGGGAGATCCTCGTACAGCAAGTCCACCGGTGTGAACGATGGTAGGGATCGGTTGTTGGCCTAGGACGTCGGCGAGCTGAGGGAGAGCAAACGAGAGAGGGGGTCAGCTTGCTTCGACGCGTTTCAGAGGAGAATGAGCGAAGAGATTTGCGAGCGAACCTCAAGTCTCTGCATATCGATCGAGATGACGGTGCTGTGTATGCATATAAAGAAAGAGAGGATCAGAGGCGGCGTCGATGGGAGGACGAACCAATTCGAACTCACGCGAAGAACGCGAAGATCAAGAACCAGTCGGAGATCAGAACGATGATCGTGAAGGTGCAGAAGTCCTAGAGAAACATGATAAAATCAGCTCAATTTCGTGGAGAAGAAAGATGAGAGAGTCGAACTCACCCTAACAGCACCAACTCGTTCTCCAACGACAATTCCAAGGACAGCGAAGAGACCGATATCCGAGAGAGTCGTGAAGGTGATAGTCGGACCTGATTGAGCGAGTCCCAGGCTCAGTCGCTCCGATACTGGTAGAGAGATGGACGTAGATAGAACTGCTCGAGTCTGTGATTAAATTAGAAGAGCGTGCGAGAAAGTCGATCAGTAAAATGCCCCGGAGAGAAGGGACGCGAGGAGGGCAGAAACGCACGACGTGAACCATGTTCTCGACTCCAATGACGGCGATCACGAACGGCAGCAAGAACCAAGGGATCCCTTCCAGCTTCCATCCCATCACTACACATATACTTCCCGAGCAGGTCTGTATAGAAAAGGCCAAAGATCAGCTCAACGAACGGCTCCGAAGCGAAGGTGTTGGAACTCTCACTGACCGTGCTGATTGCCAACTCCGTCACGTAGGTGAACGCTAGACCGAACTGGTTATGCACAGGAGTGAAGGACGCCAGAGCTCTAAAGGTCCAGGCGAGGATGAAAGCGTAGAGGAGGATGATGGGGAAAGGGATGGCGGAGGCGAGACGCGCGACGGTCGACGGGACGCGAGGTGATTTGGATGGGTGAAGTTGGAGGAAGAAGAAGTTGAAGGAGAGTACTAAACGCAGTGGATGAGACAACAGGAAGCCGGTCAGCTTCTCTCCTATGAAGCGCAAAGAGCAGGTTTTTGGAAAGTGGGAGGAAAGAGAAGCTTTCACTCACATCGACCAAGAAACTCCTCTCGAGAGAATCGACTCGTCCCCAGCTCGTCGCTGAACCATTAAGCCCTTCCAGAGCTCCAGCGAGGATCTCCTTCCAAGCTACCTCGTCCCAGTGCACAGCCTCCCATCCATCTTCCGACAGGAAGCACGTCCATACGGCCCAGGGTTGCTCCGAAGGTGTAGGTCGCGTTGAGGAAGGCGAGCAGAAGAGGAGACCGAACTCGGTTGGAACGTGTGCGAGGAGGTGGGCGCCGAACGCTTCGTGGTCGAACAAACTGGGTTGGAGAGCTGCTGAGGATCCTGGTAGAGCTGAGGAGGAAGGTAATGCTGAGGCGATGAGGTGGGAGACTTCTCCAATCCAGATGGTCTCCATTCGAACCCTCCCTCCGGCTCCCTCCTGCTTCGACCTCTCGGAGCTCCCTCCTTCACTGAGAACGACTCCTCCTTCCTCCTGCTCCTCGTTCCCTACGACGAAATCGAGTCCTCTGATGAAGGGGAACTCCCTCGTTGGTCCGTCGTCTTCGAAGAGGGGCCGAAGGAGGGGAGTGTTGAAGAGCGAGTTTGGTCGGAGGGTCGACGAGAAGGAGGAGGGGTTGGAGACGGTTTGGTAGTGGATGGCGAGAGCCGGGTAGACGAGACTTGTCATGACGATGCAGCATATGAGGAGGACCCTGATCTGGTGTTTTGCTGCGTGTGTTCCGAACTGGTAGAAGGAGCGTTCCAGGAAGGATCTCTGTCCGATGGGGAGGGGAGTCGGAGGGGAGGAAGAAGATGATGAGCTTGACGAGGTCCCATTCGGTTGGGAGGACGTCGTCGACCGGTCCTTGACGTGGTGATGGAAAAAGAGCGAAAAAGGGTAGGGAAGGAGCGAGAGCACAAAGGCACTGGGCATGTTGGCAGGCGTAGGAGTCGATCCGAGTTCAGGTGGAGGCTGGAAGTTGGTCGAGGGCCATGAGAAGGAGAGGGAGGAGGACGAGCGAGCCGGAGGAAGAGAGATCGAACTGATGCAGCCCTAGGAAGGAGGGAAGCCCTCGTGAGGATGGGAGAGTCGACGAGGGAGGTACAGAGGGTCGAGAGGGAGTGGTAAATGTGGTTCTTGATCTCTCCAGGTTGAGCTGGTGTTGATTTGGAGGTTTGGAAGGCGAAGAGGACCTCGGAAATCAAGAAGGCTCGACCTGGCCGAGAAAGAACCAAACGAACGGAAAAGCAGAGAGTAAGCAAAATCGTTTCCAGAAAAGTACAGAGCCTGGTTTATACCCAGTACTCACTATGTAGGTCTCTTTTGGTCTCAAAAGTCCTGATCTGGTTGATGGAGGTTGGCTTCTGAAAGAACTCTCTCTCCCTCTCCTTCGCCTTTGGAATTCGAGCAGCGACACGTCCCCTCCCTTCTCTCCAACCACTTCCCCTTCTCCACCACCCTTTTCTCTTTCTTTTCAATATGGGTTCCATGTTCCAACGTGATCCGAGAGCAGGTACGCCTGAGCTCGCCCAGCTTTCTTCTTTATCTCTCCCTCGCTGACTGCTTCTTTCGTTCAGGTCTTTTCTTGGGAGGAGACCGTGTGTCAGGAGCTGAAGTCAGGAATCAGAACGGTAAGCTCGCCTTTAGACTTCTCTACAGGGATCAGAAGCTCACCTATACTCTCCTACACCCTCGCCTCGCAGTCCTGGCCGCTCAGACCATCGCCAACATCGTTAAATCCTCGCTGGGACCGGTCGGACTCGACCAAGGCAAGCTCATCTTTCCTCCTTCCTTGACTTTCCCCTTCGTTCCCTCCTCTACTTCTCGTGCTGACTGTATGCGCTCTTTCTCCTCGTCCTTACCAGATGATGGTCGACAACATCGGAGTGAGTTTCAGCTTTCTCTTTTCGTTTGAAGGAAGCAGGAAGGAAGAGAGAAGGACGAGCTCGAGCTGAGGCAAGATGCATCACCTCGACATCTTGTCCTTCCTTCTTCTCCTTCACCTTCTCCACCTCTTTCTCGACTCCAGAGCTCATCCAAACTCCTCTTCTACCTTTCTCTGACAGGATGTTACTATCACCAACGACGGAGCTACCATCCTCAACCTTCTCGAGGTCACCCACCCTGCTGTAAGTCTCGCGAGCTTCAGCTCCTTCCTTCGCCCTCCATCCTCTTCCATTCCCTTTCAACCTCCCTCTTCGCCTCCATCTCCTCGAAACAATGCTGACTCGATGTCTTGGAACTTCCAGGCTCGTATCCTGGTCGCCCTTGCTCAACAGCAGGACAAGGAGGTCGGAGACGGTACCACTTCGGTTGTCCTTCTCGCTGCTGAGCTTCTTCGACGAGCCAACGATCTCGTCAAGAACAAGATCCACCCTACCACCGTCATCACTGGTTACCGGTGAGTACCGACATCTATCTCGCTCAGGATTCAGATAGGCCGGTTGTGTTGCTGTTGGAAGATCTCGTTCGTAGGGCAGAGTAAAGCAAGAAGCTGATCGTTTCCTTCCTTCCATCCTCCTCCCTCTCTCCCTCCAGTCTCGCCTGCAAGGAAGCCTGCAAGTTCATGAACGAGCAGATGTCTACTCCCGTCGCCAAGCTCGGACGAGAATGTCTCATCAACGTCGCCAAAACCTCCATGTCCTCCAAGATCATCGCCGCGTGAGTTCTCTCGACCTTCCATTTGAGCTGAAGGAACGAAGCTGAACGAGCTCGCTTCCCGACCCATCTCCTCCTTATGCTCCCGTCTTTGTTCTCCCAGCGACGACGACTTCTGGGCTCCTCTCGCTGTTGATGCCATCCTCGCCGTCAAGACCACCAACCCTCGAGGAGAGACCAAGTATCCCGTCAAGGCCGTCAACATCCTCAAAGCTCACGGAAAGTCCGCTCGAGAGTCCATCGCCGTCAAGGGATACGCTCTCAACTGCACCGTCGCTTCGCAGGGTGAGTTCATTTTCTTCCTTCGTGGCCGTTGCGTCTGCGGGATGTAGATTCGGATCGGGAGGGTCAGG
>BBPU01000098.1:0-15982 GCA_000950635.1 Mrakia blollopis | reverse complement strand
CCTTGAGGTAGGTAACGACGAAGGTGATCTTGGCCGAGTCGGAGGAGTAGGAACGAGGTTGGACTTTGAAGACGAGTTCGCACTTGATGAGGAATTCCCTCGCTTCGGAAACTTTTCCGGTGAAGGGAGTAGGAGTAGCGACCTTGGGCTCCTTGGGTTCTTGAGCGTAGGGGATGGAGGAGTTGTGGAGGGAGGAATTGACCGAAGGGGGGAGTTGAGCTTGAAGTTGGTGGACGAGTTGGACGAGTTCCTCCTGTTGAGCTTGAGCTTGAGCAAGTGCCTGTTGCTGTTGATCGAGGTTGGTCCTGAAGCGGTTGGAGGCGACGTCATGTTGGTCTTGTTGCCATCTGAGGGCGTCGGAAAACCATCCAGGAGAGTTCGCTTCGTGCTCAGAGCTGAAAGCAGGAGAGGAGGCGTCGGAGGACATGTTGTTGTTGTTGGGGGAAGACAGTTGGAATAGGCGAGTTGGCTGGGGGGTGGGTTGTTGGAGGATTGGTGATAAGCAGGCGACCGGTTTGTTGATCTTGAATTATGTGAGGATCGAGCGAGGAGCGGGGATGGCGAGGGAACGAGAGCGACGCGACGAAGAGAAGTCAGGTGCTTATCGAGGAACGAGGACGAGGTATGATCCAAAGGTGATTCAAGATAGAGGTTAGAAAGTAGAAAGCGAGGCGAACATATTTAAGGGAGGCGAAGCGATCAAAGGAAAGAGAGAACAAAAGACTTTGAAGGCTGAAACGAAAACAGGGGAAGAGTTATGAACAAAGGGACAAAGCGGTGAAAGGGAAGTAGGGGGAAGAAAGGGAAAGAGTAAGGGAGAGTGAAACAAGAAGGAGCTGAAACCTGATTCCCTGACACTCTGGGGAGGTTGATGCGAGGAGGTGTCGAGCGTGCGGTTCTAGAAGGTTGGCAGGACAGATGCCTCAGGAAGAGTGGTGAGGAAGGTGATGACGTCGGTGTTGAGGGTTTGAATCTGTGATGTGGAGAAAGATCTAGGAGCACCGAATAACGTGAAGAGGTGGGGAAGAAGGGAAGGTGGAAGATCGGTGAGCGGACCCAAACGCGCAGCCGCAGTCGTAGCGCGGCCGCTAAAGCCCAGAAGAAAGGTAGGGAAGAAAAGGTAAGAAGTCTAGCGAATCATAACACTCTCTTCCCCTCCTTTCTCCCCTCCGCCTTCCTCGCCGGCCTTCTCCCTCTCGATATCACGGTCTCCGGTGGATTTAGGCTGCCGGCTATCGAGCTGCATCCTCTCGAAAACGTTCAGCTGATATGAGCTGGCAGGAAGGGAGAGATATCCAACCTGCTCGAGGGTAGGGCCCCTCCATCGTGCAAACGTCTTGCAGACGTTGAGCGCAGAATAGGGTGGTCCTCGTTCCTTCTCCTCCTTCGCACCGCCTTCCTAATCTCTCTTTCCCACCTCCGCTGCTCTATGTCCACCAGCAGTCGACCTTCGAGACCGTCTCCTTCCTCGTACGCTTTCACCAATCCTGGGACGGCCAGCTTCGCCTCCAGCTCTGCCTCTTCTCTTCCTCCCTCCTCCCCTTCGTTCACCGACTCTGTGGATTATCAAGATCGCTCGTACCCTCGAGACAAGAACTCCTCGCACTCGGACTCGTCTTCTCGGGACCTCTTCTTCCCCAACGGATGTTCTCAAGGCGGACGAGCGTCAAGGGATCGTTCGTCCTCGATCGACGACAAGTACGCCGTCAGCTCTTTCGTGGTTGGCTTAGGATCTGAGGCCTCGACAAGTCAGTTTAGCGCTCCGTTACTAGGAGGCAGCTCGTCAGATAGGAGACGATCGATGAGTGGCACTCGCTCGAGAAGTTACCACGTGCTTTTCAGCTTTTCCCTCCTCGCGATCTTCTCTCGTCCCTCTTTGCTGCCTTTCAAACCCAACCCTAACCCTCTCTCCCCCCTCTTCCCTCCAAGACTTCCTCAATAAACTCCCGAACGCACATATCCGACTCTGCTGAGCTCTCAGCTAAGACGGTGTCCGAGAAGGTGAGAAATTCACCCCTCTCTGGATGATCTCGAGCGCGAGCAGCGCTAACTTTTCCCCTTCCATCTCTCTATTTTCCTGTCAATTCAGTACGCGATACCCTCCGATCCTACCTACTGGTCCGACATGGGACCCGAAGCAGACGACTATCTGCACAACCCTGATCCCAAACGAGACAAGAAGAACGACCACGGGGGGACGATCTTCACCTTGAGGGGGCTGATGAACCTCGGCTGTCTCTTGACCCTTGTCCTTAGTTTGATGAGTGAGTGTCTTGTTCTTGGTCTTGGTATGGTCTTTAACCGTTCAGGAGTGACGCTGACCTCGCGTCTTTCTTCAGTGCTCTTGTGAGGTTCCTTGCGTTGGTCGGCGTCGACCTCTTCGCCTTCCCGAGCTCACTCGTTCCTTCGCTCATTTTTATCTCCCCTGCAGCGCCGGATATCCTATCTACTCCGAGGTGAGTCTTAATCAATCCAGTAATATCGAAGAAGAGGGTTCTGATCCTTTCTGTTGTTCCTCATCTCTCGTAGTTTTCCAAGAAAGCGGCGCCGAACCAAGGATTCAAGTGAGTCCACTTCTCCCTTCCACCTCTCCTCTCCTCTCCCGCGAATTTTGACCCCCGAGCACACTCTTCCTCCTCTGCCTAGTCTCGGTGGAATCAACGGATCGGGTCAGGTCCCCCAGAATATCGGAAGTGAGTGCTTGTCGGTCATCGTCCCGTTCATTCTTTTCCTCGGTCCCGCGTCTGCTCACCAACGTTCCTCTTTGTTTTCCGACCCAAGTGTTCCAGCTTATCGACCCGGAGACTCCCCAGTCTGCCTACTCGATCGTCGCCGAAAATGGAGAGACTTGGGAGTTGATGTTCAGCGACGAGTTCAACACAGACGGTGAGTCCATGGAAATTCTCAGCTGGTAAACTTGTCGAGTCGTCTTCGTCTTCATTGCACCGCCAAACAGATCACTGACAGCTATTTATCTGCTCTTAGGCCGTACGTTTTTCCCTGGAGATGATCCGTTAGTGCCTTTCTTCCCTTGTCGGAAGGGAAGCAACAGCGACGACGAAAGGAGAGGTGACGCGGCCGGAACTCATCCTTCTTTCCCTCCCATTCTTTCTCTAGCTACTGGGAATCAACAGATCTCCATGCTTGGGCGACGAATGATCTTGAGTGGTATGACTCTCGTCAACTCAGCACCAAGGACGGAAGTCTCGTCCTGCGGTTTTCCGCGATCCCAATGAACGGTCTCGACTATCTCGGAGCGTCTCTGCAAAGTTGGAACAATTTCTGCTTCAGCGGAGGAGGGAGATTGGAGGCCTCGATCCAACTTCCCGGTAAGGCGAGCGTGTATGGGCTGTGGCCTGCGTTCTGGTCGATGTGAGTCGTTTCTCTTCGTCTTTCAAAGCAAACCTTGCTACCGTCGCGTTCCTGATGACCCCGCTTCTTCTGCTTTCTCTGAATCCCCTCCTCTTCTTCTACCCCCCTTCCTACGCTTCTTTCTTTCATTCTGACAGGGGAAATCTCGGACGAGCCGGTTACGGAGGAACTATCGAAGGAAATGTGAGTTGAGCAGCCCGCTCTCCCCTTGCATTTGCTGAAGCTGATCTCTGCTCTCCTTTTCTCGTCTCACCTTTGTTTTTCACCAGTGGCCGTACTCCTACGACTCCTGCGAGTGAGTGCATAGTCCTTCCTGTACTCTCATTCTCCAGCATCGTTCTCTGATCTCCTCTCCTCCTTCCCCCTGCCATCCTTGTCTCCTCTCAGTGTCGGAAGTGAGTCCACATCTAGAGATTTTCTTCCGTTTTGACTACCATGCTGATTGATTCCTTCTTTTCCCTCTTCTCCTGAAGCTCTTCCCAATCAAACACGCAACGGACTACCTGAGATCGCTCTCACAAGCGGGAACTCGGAAGAGTTTGATCACGCGCTCTCCTTCCTCTCCGGACAGCGGCTCTCTCGATGCACATGTGTGGGTCCTTCTCTCTCGCTTGAAGCTTCCTTTGAGCTCCTGGGATCTGAGAACAGTCACTGATTCACGTCTGTTCTCTTCCTTCTCGTTCACAGGAGAACGATGAGACTCATCCTGGACCAAGTACGTTCGACGCTGTTCCGAGACATCCGGACTTGGACTGAACGCACTTGGTTGTTTCCCAGAGCATGCCGACGGAACCTGGGTCGGTCGAGCAGCTCCTGAGGTCGACGTCATAGAGGCGAGCAGTTTTCTTCACTTTTCGTCGTCTCAGCCATGCTCTCCTTCGCTTCGATGACTTCCTCTCCCGTTCTCCCTTATCTCAGGCTCAAACCAACACCGCGACCAGAGTCGGAGAGGTCTCCATGTCAGGGCAGTGGGCTCCTTTTAACCCTTACTACGAGTGGGACAAGTGAGTCGCGTGCGAGACCCGGCTCGATCGAAGGAGGAACACGTACTGATCAATCTTCTCTTGTCTTCTTCAGCGCCACTCATATGAAGATCGAGGACCCCGAAAAGTCCCACCTCAACACCTATCAAGGAGGACTGACGCAAGTGAGCGACTCGGTCGCGTCTAAGTCGCTCGCCCAATTTCCAGCGCAACTGATCTCCTCCGCCTTGCTCCCTCTTACGCTCTCTAGCAATCTTCATCGGTCGTTGGGATCACCAACCAAGACTGCTACGAGTACGATCGTTCTGGCAATCCCGACGGCTGTTATGCTATCTACGCCTATGAGTAAGTCTCACTCCGTCTCGTTTTCGTTCTTTCTTCCCCTTCATCTCGCTGAGTCGTGTCCGAATCTTCTGACCCTCCCCTCACTCCCCTCGCTCTCGCTCGTCTGTCAGATATCAAACTGGAAACGACGGCTACATCAAGTGGTTCAACGACGACGTCTTCGCTTGGACATACACCGACGGAGGCATGGGACCCAACGAGGCAGCCGGAGTTGGGAACAGAATCATCCCAGAGGAGCCGATGGTCAGTTCTCCTCTTTCCTCCTTCTCTCCTCTGGCTGAGCTGACCTGCGTTTCCATGCCCAGTATATCCTCCTGAACTTGGCTATGTCTACAAACTTCGGGGTGAGTGAGACGTCACCGTTTCTCAAGTCGTCTCGTCTAGTGTTGACGCATCCTTTCCGTTCGCTTCTTAGCCGATCGACTATGACGGGTTGTCCAAGATCCTGCCAGTCCATATGAAGGTTGATTATGTCAGGTTCTACCGTCCGTACCACTCTCCAAACCTTCGAGGCATCTTCAAAAAGAAAGTGAGTGAGCTGACCGCCGACTTCCTCTTTTCTGTTTGTCTGCTCGCCTTGCAGAGGAACCCTCTCGCAAAGACATCGGCTGTGATCCAGACCATCACCCTACGGCGGGTTACATCGAACGATACGCACACGCATATACGAATCCGAACATCACGACCGTGAGTTTCTCTCGAGGTTGGTTGATAAAACCGGGAGACTGATCATCGCGTCGTTTTCTCTTTCGCTTCGCATCTCCCAGTGGGATCAGGTGAGTCCTCGGCCTCCTTTTTTTTTTTTTTTTTTTTTTTTTTTTCCTGGTCCTCTCTTGTAGGAACTGACACTTTTCTTCTTCTTCTAGATGACCGACTCAGCTCCGAAACCAAAGAACAAACTGGTCGTGAGTTTTCCCTCCTTGTTCGACGTGTCGAATGCGTCACGCTTCACGTCGATCGCTGACTCAACGTGTACGTCTCCCCTTCTCTTCCCACCACACAGGATGTCTGCTAGAGTTCCTTGATCGGCATCTTGCACTCGTGCTTTCTCCGCCGGGCCAGTCTCGCTTTTAGTTTCGACTCTTGCTGGCTTGCCTACGTCATATACCCGTCTCTTTCCTTCGTATCTCTCTCCCCGTCTTCTCCTTTCAGATTCTTTAGAACTGTGTATCTTTTGTTTTCCCTTTAGCTTTCACAGAACTCTCGTCCTTGCAGGTGAGGAATGGACTTTCTTTCCCTTGTTATCTTCTCGGTTCTCCCTCTTTGATCTCCAGCCCTCCTGTTTTTCCCCTCCCCTCAGCCCTCTACCACGTGCTAGTCTATACGACCAGTTCACACTTGCCTCTACAACGGACAGAGAAGAGGAGAAGGGCATCGTTGCGGATGACGGCGGAAATTAAAACCGGTTGGTGGGCATGACCCGTTCGTTGGGTTGGTTTCCGTCTGCTTCCTCGCCCCAAAGTTCGTTCTTCTCCGCACATCTTTGAAACGTGCGAGAATGGATGTAAGGATGACTGACCGACAGGCATGAATCCGAACGACTGATACCCTTTTAAGACAACAACACCCTCCGCTCCGAATTTCTAAACGTCAACGTGCAGCCATCAGACCACGGCAAACCCTCCTCCCTCCCCTGAAACGGTTCTCCAGGTGGCCCAGGCGTCTCCTCCATCCCTCCTCTGCCACGTCTAGAGTGTCAAGACAGAATCGGATGAGGATGATCAGGATGTGGACAGGAGTGAGCGCGCGAATGGTGTCCCTCCTGTAGCAGAGAGAGAGCAAGACGCAAAAGGGAACGGACCTTGTTGACGATATCGCAGGCAGTGAAGAGATCAAACTGGCTATGCGACCTGAAGGTCTGAAGAGCGTTCCTGGCCTCCATTCTGTCCTGCTCTCCGGAGAAAACACTGGCTCCAATGATCATCGGCCACCTGATCTCATCAGGCAGAAGGGAAGCATGAGTATGCGGAGAGGGATGCAAAAGAATTGAAGAGAAACATAGCTTACATGAATCTGTTGGTTGATCAAACAACGGAAGAGGAGGGATAAATACGTCAGTCAGAACGGACAGACGAGACGAGACGAGAGGAGGAGAGGAGGAGACACGCGCACCCGTAAACGAAACCGCTCGCCCCGAACTCCTCCATGATCAGGCGGACTATTTCCTGGCCTCTGGTCTGCACATCCGGATGAAATGAAGGGTAGAAGAGCAGGTCGAGATGCAGGATGATCTGCATGGGGAGAAGCAGGGAGAAGGAGCAAGGGCAGCCTCGACCAAGAGTTCACGCAACAGCCGAAATACTTGAGGGTAAATGCACTCACCTCCAAAGCGTTGACCATAATGAGGTTTCCACCATCGATTCTAAGTCTCGTCTGATGAGCGGGTCTGTTCATCGAGAACGCGCCCTTCCAGATGGCAATCTCGGCGAGAAGCGCTGTCGCTTCTGCAACAAAGACAGGTTCGAGGGTGAGAGGGTACCCTGACGTAGGGGCGTTGAAATTGAAGCTTGAGGGACGAGAACGAGAGTAAAGGCCGTTGACCTACGGGTTGATTGAAGTCGTAGAGCGGGAATCAGTAACGGAGGAAAGAAGTGATCCATCGACAAGGAGAGGCAGAGCTGTAATACTCACCCGCCGAAGAACGTCAAACAACCCTCTCGATATGCCCATGGTGCTCTCCAGGGTCTCCCAGTCATGTGCTCCAACCTTCCGTGGACTTTCGGATGCTGGAGTGAAGTCGAAGAACCAAGAGAGGCTTGCCGAGGGGTCCGGAGTGGCTCCATCCATATCGAGTTCAGGTTCCCGTCCATTCGACAAACATCCTGATCGATCAGTGTGAAATAGGACGCGACGGTTATATGCAAAGAGAAAAGACAAACAAAGGTGGAGAGGGTCAGAATAGCAAGAGCCCGTCGGGTCGAGACACGTCGCAAGAAGCGAGAGCCGGGTAAAGACTGACCAAAGACCTCCCATAGCACAATCTCCTCCAACATGGATCTTGCTTTCCTCAACTGGGTGGGATCACGACTCTTCTTTGCACGTCTAGACGCAGTGGAAAGATGATAAAGGCCGCGTCAGAGGAGGAAGGACGCGAGGGACCGACCAATGACACGTTGGGTGGACTCGAACTGACCTGAGGATCTTCAACGGCCCTCCCCGTTGCCTCACGATACCTTTCGACAACTTGAGAGCCTGAGAGTAGCATCGTCCTCCATTCCCGCACCGGGTCCAAAGACATCCGGCAGCTGCAAGACTCAGAACGCCCAGCTCGTTGTCTAGCTCCTCCTCATCCCGACCGAGCGCCAAAGAGAGGATCGTCTGGGCTGACCTCGTGAGGGCAAGGCTCGACTCCACCAGACTCTCGGAGAGATCCCTGTACTTGGAGTAAGTCGCGAGACTGAAGTCGGCGAGGGAGGGGTCTTCGTGTAGGAGGTAGTTGGTTGAGGATTGGAGGTGAAGGAAGGAGAGGGATGTCGCGGCGCTTGATAGAAGAGCGAGGGAGAGGGATTCGTGGGCGAGCGTTTTGAACCGACTGCGAGCGGCAGAGCGAAGGTGAGATTATGGAGAGAAAAGGTCAGCTCGAACGGGCGAGAGGAGAGGACGGGGGAGAGGGACGAACCAGGATAGAAACTCTCCGAAATCTATCATGGGAAGAAGCTGATCTAAGCTCTGGGGCTGGAAGCATGAGGAGGTGACGCCTGTTGAGTCGGTTGGAGGTATGCAGGCAGAGACCAGGCCGGAGAGGAAGTGCTGCATCTGCGAGGAGGTGAAATCGGTAGACGTCAGAAACAAAGGAGAGCAATCGAAAGCACCATCGGAAAGACCAACCATGCTTCTTTCTTCAGGGTTCGGGTAACTTATTTCAAGAGCGGATGTCGGGCTCTTGTAGAAAAGCGTTTGAAGAAGTCCTTGCCGGGTCGGAGGGAAATGGGCGATATCGTGAGGGAGGGGACCGTGCGAGGAAGAATCGACGGCATTGAAAGATTCGCAGGCGTTAGAGGAAGGGGAGTTGAAGCCAGAGGGGGAGGTGAGGGAGGCGAGGGAGAGCTGGAGAGCCTCTAGAGAAGGAGAGGGGGCGGCAGGATGAAGGTGGGCTTGAAAAAAACGATCCCTCGGTAGGTCCCTGATCGGATAGAGGCACTGCCAGAGAGTCCAGTCAGGCCAACGGGAAGGGAGAGTGGGACAACTGAACCGTAACAGAGGCTTACCTCAGTGCCAGCCCTCAAGCATCTCGAGCAAGTAGGCTTTTCTTCGTCACACTAGGAAGGACCGAAGACGAGCGGGAGAGGGTGGGTGGGAGGGCGAGAGGCAGTGGGGGGGGGGGAGGACGGGTCAGCTCCAAGCTCGGATGTGGAATCGAAAGGAAGGAGGAATGAGAGAGCGACCAAAAGAGCCAACCCACCTTGTATCTCTTCTCTCGACACTTTGCACCTGATCAAGAGCAACATGTGCAGTGCAGTCACCAGAAGAAGCAGGAATGGATGGAAACATCGGAAGGGGAGCGAGAAGGAAGGCGCTAGTAAGCTCAAGTCCTGCTTGCCCTCGTTGGACGGACGACCTTGAAAGCGTACGTACAGCCTGTTCGAGTTCTTTTTGACCCTTGAGCCTTCTTGACGCCCTTTCCCTTGGACCTTGACTTGTTACGTTCAGCCTCGGAAGGCATCGACATGGGCAAAACGCAAGAGTGAACGTGTTGTCGGCTGTTGAGTTCCAGTCAGCGCTTCCCAGATCTTTCGCAGGAGATTTGAAATATGAGCTTACGTTCAGATTTGATGTGGAGCGCCAGACCTGCAGAGAGATGCTCTTCAGTGGGGGTGAAGAAGCGATATCTCTGAAAGGTACTTAGCCTGTTATATCCCTTCTTTCATGGAGGTTTCTAGAATGCAGCGCCGTCGTGGTCGAGGTGAGCTCGTTCTCCATGGACTCAGTCCCTTTTGGTTGGACGTGATTTGAGGTACGACAGTTTCGGAAACTTCTCTGTCGTCTCCCGGTTGATCTCTCTCAGGTCACGACCTGGATACCAGCACCTCTAAAGCCGTGCGAGCTCCTATCAACACCGCTTCCCTCCCTCCACGCCTGTATCGTCAGCCCACGTCCGACCACTCAGCTGTGGAACTCAAAGGGGGTTGAGAGAGAAGATGCAGAAGGGTGCTAGGATGCGGCGGAGGAGGGGAGGATGTGTGGGTACATCCTGATAGGGTTGATGAGACGAGGAGCTCGATTTGATGGCGCTGTCGCGAGGTGGAGTGCACGAACGAGAGAGGAGAGGAGAAAGGGCGAACAGCATGGCTTGCAGAACGAGGCCGTTCATTGGGTTGACTTGACTTCCTTTTGTCCTCGTACTCCTACTTTCTGGGAGCTGATGAAGACGCGTTCCTCGTCCCGGTTGTCTCCTCTCCCTCTCTTCTGTTCTCAGCCTCTCTTTTCTCCAGCGACCGATAGCAGGAAGAGAAAGCACAACATCATAGCTGCCTTGAATCCTAGCTAGCTATCGAGAAAAGGTAAAAGTACACGGAAGAAAACACAAGACGAGAGCATCGACGACGAGTCAGGACGCGAACGGAACGAAAAACAGCAAAACCCAAAGCTGGCAACTCCCGATCTCGCCACCTCCCTTCCTGTCTTTCGTCCCTCTCTACCACCATTACCTGGCCTCAACCCTAGCCCTTCTCCTCTTCAACCCCTCGTCCACCAACCTCTCCGTAACCCAACTCAATCTCTTCAACTTCCGCTCTTCGTCTACTTGTTCTTCGCCTTTCATACCCATCACCATGCCCAACCCAAAGCCCAGTCCATCTTCATCCCCTTGCCTCTTTGCTTCCCCAGCCTTCCTCTCCTACTCTCCCCGACACGTCTCACACGCCAACCTCCCAGGAACTCTCACCACCTTCTCCGGATCCTCCAAACTCATTGCTGCCAAAGCGAGCATCGTGAACGTCGCCGACTGAGAATCGTCGTTTTCACAGGATCAAGACTCTTCTTTGCGCGTCTAGATGCAGTTGAAAGCAGATCAAGGCCGCTTCAGAGGAAAAAAAAACGTGAGGAAAGAAGCGACAGATCTCCATGTTGAAACTTCCGGTCCTGGGAAGTTGGGGTTGTGCAAGTTATATATCAACTAAACTAAACGATAACGAACGGTCTGTATACTAGAAGTGACGGTGTGTAAGCAAAGAGTGATCTGTCAGCTAAGAGTGATACATAAGCAAAAGTGATACACCGGAACCCCGTGGTTCTCTCGTCGCTCTACCTAGTTCTAACAGAGAGGTGACCGACGATGGAGAAGAGTTGAGCGAACTGGGCAGCGATGGGATCTCCTGGTGATGACGATGCCGCTAGTTGGGGCTGAACTGAAATGGATCGTGGGATGCGGGAGGGACCGTCGACGGAGAAGAGGAAGGGTCGAGGAAGGGAGGAGGAGGAGGGAGAGCTGATCCGAGATGGGATTCTTCGGCGACGACGTCGACCTTTTGAACGAGATAAGACCAGAAGACGAAAGGGAGGAGAGTGAGCTCTGGAATACGATGTTGAGAGACACAAGAAGAGTAAAAGGAACAAGAGCGGAAAGGAGAGAGAAGGCAGGGAGGAGAGAAGAGAAGGGAGGTCGAAGCTCACTTTCTCGTCCGTCCGTCCTTTCCCTTCCTCCGAAGACGACTGGTTCGAAATGGTGGCCAGATGAGTGATGCGATCCTTCGGGTTGCAGAGAGAAGGTATCCAGTGTGAAAACACGTGTTCTTGGAGGTCGAAGCGGTGAGAGGGAAGAAGAGATGGAGCAGGATCGAGCGAGGAGCGAGGGTGATTCGAGGTCGAGTGCTTACCGGTAGCGAGAACGAGGCGAGGTAAGATCCAAACAATACTACATTTCAGAAACAGTAGAGAGAGCGATGATTAAGAAGAGCACAAAAGAGTCTAGAGTGCAAATTTCTAACAGATAGTCTTCGCTACGCCAGGCTCAACAAAACAGACCTGATCCAACACGTTCTCTTCCTCGAAGACGTTCCTAAGCTCTCCTCCGAACTGGGTGAAGTGCCCCCAACCCTCAAAGTGAATCGGGACGAGAACGGCGACGTCGAGCTCGCGTATGATCCTGGCGGCGTCGCGACCGTCCATGGTGATTTGAAGGAGACCTCCATCGGGGGTGGGGGCTTTTGCGGCTCCGAGGTTGGCGAGGGCGAGGATGATGTTCCATCGAGAGAACTGTTCCTTCCAAGAGTCGAGGTAGATCGAGTCGCCGGTGAACCAGATGGCGTTCGGAAGCCCCTGAAGAAAGAGAAGGAAGGGTGAGCAAGAAGATCGAGAACGAAGAGAGCGAGAACGAGAGAGAGAAACGACTCACGTTTAAGCCCTTACCAAGACAGTCGGACTCGAGGATGAAACCAACGCATTCGCCCCCTGGGAAATGAACGCAAGGCGTGGCGGTGATCTTCCATCGTTTGCCTTGGAAGAAGAGAAAGAGGAAGGAAAGGGAGTGGTGGAGAGGACGAGAGGAGTCAGCTTCAATTCACCGAGGGAAAACCTCCCTCTTCCTCGCCCGCTCGCGAAAAAAAACTCACCTTGGAGCCAGACCTCGGTCGTCTGCCAGTCCTTGAGTCCCACGACGGCAGGCCTGGGGGCGAGTTTTGCTGCCCCATCGGGTGTCGTAAAGACGTGGCGAGCGTCTAGGAGTTTCCGACCCTCGTCGTCGAGATTGTCGGCGTGATCCTCGTGCGAAAGCAGGACGGCATGGATGACGGGGAGTTGGGAGAGGGAGAGGGCAGGGTCGACGGAGGTTTTGAGACTGAACTCAGGCGAGATGGGGAACTCGGTCCCAGCTGGACAGAAGACGGGGTCGGTGAGGAAAACGACGTCGTCTATGGTGATGAGAGCGCTCGCGGTGGAGATGTGGGTGACGGTGATGTTGGGCATGAGTGAAGATGGAAGGAGATCAGGAGAGGTAAGGTTGAGGGTGTGGAGGAAGAGGGAGATAGGGAGTAGAACGAGAACAAGCGACGCGTTCAATTTTGGTTGAGTTTTCGTCATCGGAGCTTGAACGAGCTGTGTTGATTTCTAAGATTTCTAATCACGGCAATAACGGTGATTACGAAGCGTTAGAAAGCGTTCTGGTTACATAACCGTGGGACAAGGCACTTACCGTGAGACAAGGCACTTACCGTGGGACAAGGCTTACTCATGGTCTACGGCTGTGATCGAGACGCGACTGTCCCGATCTCCCTTTCTTTCCCAGCAGCATCATCGCAGAGTTCGAGTCGAGTCGAGTCGAGAGAAGCAGAAGAGGGAGAGACGTAAGCTCGGCTCGATGGGCTTGCGACAGACTTTCAATTCTTGGAGACTCGATGTTGATTTGAAGCTCTTGCGACTTTCTTCTCAGTGGACTTCCACGACGAGAGCGTCAAGTGCGGGCTCTCGTATACACAGAGTGCTGAAGAGGAAACAACGAGGTCGAGAGCGAGGCTGAAGCGCAAAAGAATGAGGAAGACAGGAAAGAAAGACGACGCGTCTTGATCAATTCGTCGTCCTCAAGAGCTCGCGACGCCGAAAGAGGTTGGTTATCTGTGGTGCCCGGCGGAGAATAAAGATGCGAATAGAGATAAAAAGCCCGTCTACGGTTCTAAAAGTCTAGATGGTCTATGCAACGCCGTCTCTGCTCTCTCTCTCCCCACCCGTCGATTCAAACGACGTTAATCCCACTTCTCCTCCTCTGCAGCTCGGGATCCTGAGCCCTCTGCTCCTCCATCCCGGCCTCCTCTCCGAACTCTTGTCGATACTCATCCACAGGATGCTCCGGCCGCGACTGCCTCGGCTCAAGTTGGTGAGAGGGAGGCGACCTGGACTTCTCCTCGTCGACGGGTGAGGAGGGAGATGAAGGGAGAGCTGGCTTTCCAGTTAGAGAGAAGGAAGAGAGACCTCGGATTCTGGAGGGGAGGAAAGGAAAGGAGGGGGGAAAAGTGTGAGCCAGCGTTAGTTCGTCGTCGACGAGAGGGAACGAGCGGTTCGAGAGGACACGATGCGGACGAACCTTTCCCCATAGAAGTAGAAGATGAACGGCATCGGAACGCAGATGAGGGAGAGGAACCCGACGACGGTCGACGCCCACTCGTTGCCGAGGTTCTTGTACATGTAGGTCGAGAAGAGAGGGAAGACGGCACCTGACGAAGAGGGAAAGGAGGGCGGAGTCAGTCAAAGTCGACGGTCTCCCTACATCACGCTAAAAACTGACCAAGTAAAGATCGCATCACGGCACCCACAGCCAGCGCCGAGGCTGCGTACACCAGATAGGTGTCGATGAGGTATCCTGGGACGAAGGAAGACGAGAAGGAGAAAGAGGTCAGTGAAGACGACGCGTCCGTTGTAGTGCTTCGATTTGATGCTCACCGAGGACACTGGTGAAGACGAGGAGCATTCCAAACCGAATGGGCTCCGGCGAGAATAGGGGAAATCCAGTGGATATCAGGACTCGAGGTCCAGGCGAACCTGGGAGGAAGGAAAAGACGAGGTTCAGATTCGACGAGAGCTCGACGACGAGTAGAAAGAGGTCGAGACTCACCAGAACAGTCCGATCGGTAGCATCGGTGCTCCAATCATCGCAAATGGAAGTCTAGCCTCTGAAATGACGGGAAGAAGAGGGGGGTTCAGCGTTCTGTTAAGCGAGCGTGGGAGCAGACGGAAACGAGCGAAGAAAACGAACCAGGAGGAGCTCGGCCATTGGAGAACGAGCGACGGCTCGCATGTAGATCTTGTTGTTCAGAGGTGCGATGGCGGTAGCTGCCGGTGAGATGAAGATGAAAGGTCAGCTTCAAGAGAATAGAGAAGAGGAGAGACGAGGGACTTGAAGCGAAACTCACCGAGAATCATTCCTCCTCCAATTCCCAAGAAAGCGAGACCTCCGACTCCAGAAGACCATCCTCGACCTTTTTGGAAGACGATAGGGAATGCTGTGAAGAAGAGGTAGAGAGTTCCGCTGCGGGAAAGAGCGAAGGAAGACGAGACGGGTCGAGTCCAGTTCGAGCGATCGCGCCGTTGAGTCGAAGCATGTCGAACTCACTAGACGATGGCCATAATAGATTGAAAGGAGGAGTACGATGGGCTCCTTGAAGAGAAGGATGAAAGGTCGAGTCATCTGGCGAAGGAGAAAAAAGCAAGTCAGTCGAGCACGAGCCGAACGAAATGGAGCTCGAAGCGAAGGGACACGAACGTTGAGACTTGAAGATCTCCTTCGTGGTCATCGTGTTGGCCTTGTCCGAACTTGGAAGACGTAGAAGACAGATCCGCCAGACTCCTTCTCGAGCCGACGAGCTTTTGCTCGAAGCAGGGTAGGCGCGTAGCTGTTCGAAAAGAAGAAAGAGAAGGCAAAGGTGAGCTTGAGCCGTCGACCGCGAAAGCTCGAAAGGACTGACGTTTCAGGGATCGTGAAGAAGGTGAGAACGTAGGTGACGGCGCCGAAGGCGAACATGACCCAGAAAACGTTCCTGGAAAGAAGCGTCGAAGAGTTGAACGTCAGTGGAGCTCGCTCGCTCGACGCGTATTCCCTCCATCCGAAGACGAGAAACGCTACTCACCGCCATCCAGTAGGAGCAGTGAAACCTCCAATAATGGGTCCGATAACGGGCTAAGAGAGACGACGGAAAAACAAAGGGGAGGAAGGGTCAGCGAGAAGCTCCGTCATTCACGTGAGGGAAAACGAGAACGACTCACTCCAAAGAAAGCAGCCAAAGAAAAAAGAGCAGTTGCGAGCCCGCGCTCTTGAGCCGACCAGATATCCGCGATCTGGTAATGAAACAAGAGCAGGACGATGTTAGCTCCGAACTGGACGAAGCGGAAGCCTTCTGCTCAACGCGTTTCGTCTGCCGTGTCGAAGTTACAGAAACTCACAATTCCACCTGAGTTCGTCAGAGGAGCTGATCCGAAGAATCCCGCGAGGAATCGAGTGATCTGGTGAACGAAGTGAGAAGGAAGGTCAGCTTTGGGAGCGGCTCGACGCGACGAAGAACGAATGAAGGGGGAGAGAGCCGTTTGACTCACAATGATCGTTTCGATGTTGTTGGCAGTTGCTCCTCCGATCTGGAAGAGCGTGAAGGGAGCATACGAGACGATCTGGGGAGCGAAAAGGCGAGCAGTCGAAGATGTGAGCAGGGCTCGACGCGCCGAACGAAGACGACACGAGGGCGAGCTCACAAATGATCTGACGACCGTAGATCTCGGAGAGAGCGCCCATATCAGAGGACCAGCTCCAAACCCGAGAACGTAGAGCTGCGAGAAGGAGGGGAATGGAAAGTTCAGCTCAGCAA
>BBPU01000099.1:0-16309 GCA_000950635.1 Mrakia blollopis | reverse complement strand
ATCCTTTAATTTTTTCAACAGACTTCGTGCTACTCTCTCGCTGTCGCCAGAGCTGTGATGAGTTTTCAAGAGTGTAGTGACTGCCTCGAAGAACTCGAAAACGCTGAGGTCCAGGAGTAGGTGACGTCTCAGCTTTTCATCGTGTTTGCGTTTCACTTTCTCTCATCCATTGCATTTGTTTTCTCCCCTTGATGACACTTCCCTTTCACTCTCACTACTTACCACTCGCCTTTTCATCCTGTTCGGGTATCGCTGCCTCTCATCCGTTTCATCTGTTCTCTCTCCTTTCTAAACTTCCCTTTTACTCCTACACCACTCTCCTCTATCGCTCAACCTCTCCGCGCCGCCTTTCCATTCCGCTCAGATCAGAGCCGTTCTCAAGCTAGCTTTCGGAGCTTTCCGGAGCCACACAGCCATCTACGCCTTTACGCTGGGAACGGAGATGAGAATGACGTTCCGGAGCCGAATAAGGAGGGCATTGGAGGACCCAATTTTCGGAGGTGGTGTTGGAAAAAGACGGGTAGCAGCGTCGGAAGAGAGACTGCACAGATGTTCAGGGAGTCCGACGACTTGAGTTGTAGGTTCCCGAGTTGGAGTTGAAGACAAGGGACCAAACGACAGGCTGTCGTTTCCTGCCTTACTTTTTTTTTTTTTTTTTTTTTTTTTTTCCTTTTCCTTGATTTCTTCATTATATCTTGCGATTCGCCTGTAGGAGTCTTCTCATCTTCTCACGCTCGAGAGTGGCCGACTCGAAACACCACTGCTTTTGGCTTGTTGCGTCAGTTTCCGCTCTCGTCCACCTTCCTTCACCAACCGCATTCGGAAACGTGATGGTTTTCATCTTTCTTGATCTCATCGGCCGCGCTACGACTGGGAGGAATATATGTCAAGGTCCAGGTCCGCTTTAGTTCAGGGATGTCTGCAGGATGTAGTTCAAGGCTAATTTGAAGAGAGCTAGCTATCCACAAAGATATAAATGCTACGAAATGGTCACGTAACGTGAGGATAGCTTACATAAAAGGAGAGTACAACGGAGGATTACTGGCACGGGAATCGAACTCCTCTTTGCGAGTCGCCACCTTCCAGCAGAAACGACAGGCTGTCGTTTTCTCTCCTTTTCCATCTCCCCGCTCAGTGCCTCCATCAAACAGAAGCCAGGCAGTTGCTTCGGATCAGGGACGGCGTTCGGCCAGCAGAAAACATACTCGACTGGATCGTCGGTGAGGTCGAACCCTGGGTCGAAGTCGGGTTCGGTGAGAGTTCGAATGAAGGCTGCAAGAGCCAGTCGACCGATGCCTTGTCCTCGATGTTGTCCTCGATGAGCTGAGGATTCGACGACGAAGGAGGAGACGTCTGGAGGCCAGGAACGAGGAAGAAGAGGACGGTGAGTATCTGAGGAAAAGGGTGGAGAAGCGATAAGGAGGGTGGTACCGACAACAGAACTGGCCAGAGCTCAACTCTGCTCCCCTAACCTCAACCCTTAGCTCGTCCGCTGGGACCTTGGAGTTCTGGTTGCAAATGACCGTACGAGCCGAAATGATAGTAAAAAACTGTTGAAGTTCCTCTGGGGAAAGAACCAAGAGAAGGTGTGAGCGCCACAGCATTTAGAAACTGTATCCTGCTTATCGAGGAACGAGGACGAGGTTGATCAAAAGGTGATTTAAGATAGAGGTCAGAAAGTAGAAAGCGAGACGAGCGTATCTAAGGGAGGCGAAGCGATCAAAGGGAAGTGAGAACAAAAGACTGTGAACGCTGAGACGATAGCAGGGGAAGAGTCAAGAACGAAGATACAAAGTCATCACGCGTAGTCAAGAACAAAGGACTGGTAGCGATGAAAGGGAAGTAGGGAGAAGAAGGCGAAAGAGTGTGGAAGAGGGAAACAGAAGGAGCGGAAACCTTATTCCATGACAATTTGCCGTTTCTTCTTCGCATTGCCCTTTGATCCCTGCGCCACTTCTAACTCGTTCGCTTTAAAAGACAGCCTGTCGTTTGCCACTTTTACATCTACCCATTCCGCTTCTCTGATCCAAAGTGGTTCCGTTTTCGTGAGTAGTAAAGAAATTGTCTGAGCTCGTCGCGACTCTCGCCCGAATCTCGATCCCTGCCCCCAAGCCTGACCCTCGTCGATCACCTTTTGTTTTACTAGATATCTGACGAGAAGGAGAGTGGCGTTGAAAGATGGACAGATGAATCGGTCTGGTCTCCGAGGTAAATCGATCGCTGTTTCTCTTTCTTCCTTTCCGTTGAGCCCGAGGTGAACAGACCTTTGAGTCGACTCCTTTCTGACTCAGCTCTCTTCTTTTGATCTACACACACTCAACAGTCGAATCCTCGGTAACTTCCTCGTGAGTGACGGGCGTCCCAGTTTCTTTTTCTCTTTTCTTTTCGCACTGACCTTATGGAATGCATTGGACGCGTCGCTCCGTTTCGCTTCGACTCAAAGATTTACAGAGAGACGAATCAACCTTCCATACAGATGCGGGCACGAACACGGAGCTCACAGGGGATCCTTGTCTTCAGTATGGGAGGGGAGCCAGCAGCGGACCTTTGCGACGAAGGAGGAGCTCGTTGTCCCTCGAAGGAGGGTCAAAGGAGGAGGTTGGACAGGACCAGCAGAGGGAGGGAGCTTGAGAAAGAGAGAGAGCTGGTTGGCTCGTTGACGACGACGTACAAGTTCAAGGTTGAGGGTTTGGTAAAGAAGGTGAGTCGTGTTTCAAGTCTCGAGGTGTTTGCACTTCGTTCTTCCGCTGACCAGAATTCTCTCTCCACCGCCCCTTTCTGCTCCAGACCACCTCGGTATCCATATATAGTGTGTCTCAGCATCTAATCAGCTACTTCTCGATGGAGGATGCGCTTTCAAGTCGTCTTCGATCACCGTCGTCGTTCCCGGAATTCGCCTCTCTCGCGATCCATCCAGACTTTGTGAGCCATATTCCTTCTCCTGACTTCACCTTTCCACTCTTCTTGTAAAGAAGCTGACTGACCACTCTCGTCTTCTAATCCACTGGATCTTCAGCTCTTTCCAATCCACTTCCGCTTCGTTCCACGCGCCGAGGTTGACGGCCGATCAGGACTCACTCGCTACATGTTGGTGTCTTTCTCGTCTTCTTCGAACGCTCGAAAGGTCCTTTTTCGCTTCTCTGGCTGACAATCTCCCTTCCCCTTGTCCCTTTGTACAAACAGCGAATCCGTCGAGCCGATCCCTCCAGCTTGCACCGCGGACGTCAGCTCTGTTGTGAGGTGTCGGCTCTGGAGGAGGATGGTCTTCAGTACAAGTAATATATAAACGAGATATAGTAGCGAGAGATGGTAGAATTCACCTGGAGGAGGATGGTCTTCAGTACAAGTGAAGAACCTCCTCCTCTCAGTGCGAGCCCTCCTTATATACTCTACGAGAACCCTCCGCAGCACCTATGACGTATCTACTATTACAAGAGATGACTAAGCTACCTACGGAGAAACTACTAGAACTATGAAGAGGAGAGGGGGTGCTAGGAAGAACTCGATGCGGCTCGTCTCAATGACGCACTTCTCAACAAGCTCTTCTTCGAACGATCCGCCATCACCACCTACCATCCCACTTAAGCGATCGAACACCCTCCCAGACGTCCGGAATATCAAACCACTCCTCCGTCCTCCTCTCAACCACGTCTCATCCGACCCAAAGCGTACTTCTCGTCAACAAATCCTCGCTTCTCAACCTTCAATCTCCCTCCCTCTTCGTCATACCCGGAAGGTTCGTGCTGCTCACATCTGCCGCGTGTAGACTGAAGACCTCGACTGACTCCTTCTCGCGCCATGCTTCCTCAGCTGCGTCGACTCTTAGAGGACTCCCCCTGTGCGAGAACCTTACAAAATAGGTTGAAGACTTCGTCCATCGACGCGCCTCGGTGAGTTGCCCATCTCTTCCGTTCTCCCTCCCTACATTTTCATCCCTTATCCTGATCACCTTTGGATCTTACCTCGCCTACTCACTCGACGAGGCGGAAAATGAAGGAGCACAAAAGAGGTCAGTCTCGGTCAGACCAAGTAAACGAGGACGCGGAAGCAGGAAGAGGACGGAGACGAAAGATAGCTAGCTACTTGAAAGGTGATATACTATGAAAATCGTCACTTGATCTGAAGGTAGCTTACGAAAAGTATTACGAAGGATGTCCTACTGTCAGAGAATCACGTCGCGTGAGTTCCACTCCGGATCTAACAGTGACATGGAGAAACAGCTCGGAGCATCGAATGATGTGGAGAGGTAGAGGAAGAAGGAGAATTTGATGAGCGGTGGATATATCAAACCTCGAAGCCGCAGTCATAACGCTGCCGCTGAAGTCAAGGAAGATGAAAACCAGAAACGCATCTGAGGTTTTCGACTTTCTAGATAATCAGTGGGCTCAACGAGGACGACTTTATGGAAGCAGAATCATCTCTAGTGAACCGGGACGTTGAGAAGATCGGCACTACACCTCTCCCGAAGTAAAGACGCGTTCTCAGCGAAGCATCGGAAAAAGACAGCCTATCGTTTCTTATTCTCGCCGTAAAGCTGAAAAACATGCACTGGTTTTGGAGCTGTAGAAGTGAGCTACATAGATTCTCGAACGAAGCTCCAAGCTTCATTGGACTGCTTCTCTGTCAGATAGCAAGGTAGCTCCAGATCCGCCCTCAGCTCTCTCCTTCTTTTCTTGAACGCCTGGTTCCTTTCTTTTCCTCGCTATACCTCAGCCGCGTGGAGATCGAGCTCTTAAACCACCTTTAGCTCCCACTACATCCTTCCACCTCTAACCTTCTCTTAAATTTATCTCCCTAGCCATGGTTTCGTAAGTCTTTTCGACTCTCCTTCGTTTCACCATCAGTTCTAGCCTACTAGGCCCTGTCTGTCAGAGATCTCTCTCACATGCTTCAATTTCTCGCCAGTTGGATCGGAAGAATAAACGTATCTCATCTGATGATGCAGATGGCGAAGTCGATATCAGATAGGAAGACGACTCAATGTTTGACGCGTCGGTCCTCCCAGTGTGAGTTCGAACGAAAGGAGCCCTTTCTTTCCCATCAATTGCCAGTCCAACTTTTCCGACCTTGTCATCCTCAATATAATACAAAACCCTCTCAACTCAACGACGCCCTATCAACGCCCATCCCTTCCGCTTCACCACCTCCAGCAAGATTGCCCACACAGCCCTATCACCATATACATACTCGCAGGCACACGCATTTTCGGTAGCGACCATGTACACGATCTCGATCTAGAAAATTCGACGGGTAGGAGGGCCGAAGGGAAAAGAAAACGACAGCCTGTCGTTTATCTCCAAAGCTTTTAGGGAAGATCTCAACATTGAACAATCAATTCAAACGGACTTCATGCAGCGAAACGGATTATGTCAGGGGATGAGGTCCCAGCTCCATTGTTACGATTTCCATACAACGTCGCCTTCTATCTTGCTTCTCCTGAGGAGTAGCCATGGAACTCAGCTTCAGTCGTGACTTCTTCTCGTGATGATCCCTATTTTGTTAGGCTACTACTCGCTTGGGAGGACTGGTTCGTACCTGAGCGAGCCATGTTTCCTTTGACGTTGCTCAGGAGAAGGACTAGTATTGCCGCCTCTGGTACTGCCTGTGAGTTTGAAGTCACGACTCGAGTTGGGTCGAAGGCGGCGAAGCAGTTCGACGCGTCGAGGTTTCGAGCTGAATTCTCTCGTTTTCGTTTCCACACTTTTCGAATGGCTTTCACTCGTGGCTTCTATTCTCTACCTTTCGACCGGATATCCAGCCGTCAAGGAGATTCTGCTAGAGGGCTGAGATCCATCCCTTCGTGCGTTCAGCTTCCCGTCGCTTTCTTTTCGCTCGACGCTCTGACCTCGCTTCCTCTGCCTTCTCTCAGCTTTGATCATCGTTTAAGTTGTGTTCTTCATCATATCCGGAAGTTCCGTCGCCAAGTTTTTTCACTACAAGTGGCTCATCGTAACAGGTCCTCTCGTTGTCGCTTTTGGATCGTGAGTTCCGTCATCGACTCGACTCGACGCGTTCGACTTTTTCTAACCTTCTCTCCATGTTCAGCGCACTCATATACTCCAATGGAATGGGTGCTGCGATGTTTCTTCAAAACGGTGAGTCCCTTCGAAGGAGATAGTTTGGATCCGATCCCACGAGGCAAGAATTGGAGCTCCATCCAAGGTGGTCCAGCAGCTTTGATCCTTCTGGCGGCTTTGAACCGTGGCCTGTATATCCCAAGTAGCAATCAATCAGCCGGGGTTCTCGAACGAGCGGAGGAGACAAGCCGCAAGTTACCAACACCCTCTCCCCATACCCTTTGCCTCTCTCCCCGTCCATCCCACCCTCCTCCTTCCCAGTCAAGAACTCGCACCTTTTCTCTCCCTTCGAACTCTGCAGATCCAAGCACCTCTTATCCAACCCAGTCTCTCCACCTTTCCTCACGTCCTCGTGCACACAGAGGTTCTTCCTGATCCCAGAGCGACGGCTCGAATGTGAGTCGCGAAGGTTGTCTTGGGGAGTTCGGAGAAGAGTTGGGAGAGTTTAGAGAGAGTTCGAGAGGTGATTAATATCTTGTTTTTGTTAGAGGGAGGAGGTCCGAGTGCTGCTTGAGGGTTGAGTCTGTGAACGAGGAGTTGGTGAGTAAAACACAAAGAGGAAGGGAAGTCAAGGGAGTCGGACGAACTGGTTCATCAGAGCTCGTACAGTTGGGGAGATACTATGTCGTTCTCCATCTTGATCAGTGGAAGAGGATGCTGAAGGGTCGTACGGGAGGGAGGAGTCGTCTTCTTGATCGTCGTCGTCCATTCGCGACGCGTTCGTTGGTTTCTGAAAAGAACGAACGACGACGAGGCTCAGCTCTGGACCCCTCTGCTATAAGAAACGTCACTCCCGTACTCACCAGCCTTTTCTTCTCCCTCCTCGCGAGCTTTACTCGAGCCCGCCCCGTCGACCTTCTTCCCTCTTCCTTCCTCCCCTCCACCCCATCGACCGCATCCTCCTCTTCATTAGCCATGCCGGAAAAACTCTCTCCCCCTCCGATAATATCCTCTGCACCCCCGTGCATCCATCCACCTATCATCAGTGCGAAACAAACTATCTTCTTCTCCCACATCTCCACCGCTCTCCCATGGCACGCTCTCAGCTTCGTCAAACACCTTCCTCTGGGAACGCCAGGACGGGAGCTCTGGTTGTCCCTACCTCAAACGACTCAGACGACCTTCAAGCCCCTTCTGATTCTCATCTGGTAGTGAGTCTTCCCTCCGTTCTTTCAGCATTTGGGTTAGGGTTAGGAGAGCCGGTCGGATCCAGTGAAAGGCGGCGTCCTTGAGGTAGGTAACGACGAAGGTGATCTTGGCCGAGTCGGAGGAGTAGGAACGAGGTTGGACTTTGAAGACGAGTTCGCACTTGATGAGGAATTCCCTCGCTTCGGAAACTTTTCCGGTGAAGGGAGTAGGAGTAGCGACCTTGGGCTCCTTGGGTTCTTGAGCGTAGGGGATGGAGGAGTTGTGGAGGGAGGAATTGACCGAAGGGGGGAGTTGAGCTTGAAGTTGGTGGACGAGTTGGACGAGTTCCTCCTGTTGAGCTTGAGCTTGAGCAAGTGCCTGTTGCTGTTGATCGAGGTTGGTCCTGAAGCGGTTGGAGGCGACGTCATGTTGGTCTTGTTGCCATCTGAGGGCGTCGGAAAACCATCCAGGAGAGTTCGCTTCGTGCTCAGAGCTGAAAGCAGGAGAGGAGGCGTCGGAGGACATGTTGTTGTTGTTGGGGGAAGACAGTTGGAATAGGCGAGTTGGCTGGGGGGTGGGGTTGTTGGAGGATTGGTGATAAGCAGGCGACCGGTTTGTTGATCTTGAATTATGTGAGGATCGAGCGAGGAGCGGGGATGGCGAGGGAACGAGAGCGACGCGACGAAGAGAAGTCAGGTGCTTATCGAGGAACGAGGACGAGGTATGATCCAAAGGTGATTCAAGATAGAGGTTAGAAAGTAGAAAGCGAGGCGAACATATTTAAGGGAGGCGAAGCGATCAAAGGAAAGAGAGAACAAAAGACTTTGAAGGCTGAAACGAAAACAGGGGAAGAGTTATGAACAAAGGGACAAAGCGGTGAAAGGGAAGTAGGGGGAAGAAAGGGAAAGAGTAAGGGAGAGTGAAACAAGAAGGAGCTGAAACCTGATTCCCTGACACTCTGGGGAGGTTGATGCGAGGAGGTGTCGAGCGTGCGGTTCTAGAAGGTTGGCAGGACAGATGCCTCAGGAAGAGTGGTGAGGAAGGTGATGACGTCGGTGTTGAGGGTTTGAATCTGTGATGTGGAGAAAGATCTAGGAGCACCGAATAACGTGAAGAGGTGGGGGAAGAAGGGAAGGTGGAAGATCGGTGAGCGGACCCAAACGCGCAGCCGCAGTCGTAGCGCGGCCGCTAAAGCCCAGAAGAAAGGTAGGGAAGAAAAGGTAAGAAGTCTAGCGAATCATAACACTCTCTTCCCCTCCTTTCTCCCCTCCGCCTTCCTCGCCGGCCTTCTCCCTCTCGATATCACGGTCTCCGGTGGATTTAGGCTGCCGGCTATCGAGCTGCATCCTCTCGAAAACGTTCAGCTGATATGAGCTGGCAGGAAGGGAGAGATATCCAACCTGCTCGAGGGTAGGGCCCCTCCATCGTGCAAACGTCTTGCAGACGTTGAGCGCAGAATAGGGTGGTCCTCGTTCCTTCTCCTCCTTCGCACCGCCTTCCTAATCTCTCTTTCCCACCTCCGCTGCTCTATGTCCACCAGCAGTCGACCTTCGAGACCGTCTCCTTCCTCGTACGCTTTCACCAATCCTGGGACGGCCAGCTTCGCCTCCAGCTCTGCCTCTTCTCTTCCTCCCTCCTCCCCTTCGTTCACCGACTCTGTGGATTATCAAGATCGCTCGTACCCTCGAGACAAGAACTCCTCGCACTCGGACTCGTCTTCTCGGGACCTCTTCTTCCCCAACGGATGTTCTCAAGGCGGACGAGCGTCAAGGGATCGTTCGTCCTCGATCGACGACAAGTACGCCGTCAGCTCTTTCGTGGTTGGCTTAGGATCTGAGGCCTCGACAAGTCAGTTTAGCGCTCCGTTACTAGGAGGCAGCTCGTCAGATAGGAGACGATCGATGAGTGGCACTCGCTCGAGAAGTTACCACGTGCTTTTCAGCTTTTCCCTCCTCGCGATCTTCTCTCGTCCCTCTTTGCTGCCTTTCAAACCCAACCCTAACCCCTCTCTCCCCCCTCTTCCCTCCAAGACTTCCTCAATAAACTCCCGAACGCACATATCCGACTCTGCTGAGCTCTCAGCTAAGACGGTGTCCGAGAAGGTGAGAAATTCACCCCTCTCTGGATGATCTCGAGCGCGAGCAGCGCTAACTTTTCCCCTTCCATCTCTCTATTTTCCTGTCAATTCAGTACGCGATACCCTCCGATCCTACCTACTGGTCCGACATGGGACCCGAAGCAGACGACTATCTGCACAACCCTGATCCCAAACGAGACAAGAAGAACGACCACGGGGGGACGATCTTCACCTTGAGGGGGCTGATGAACCTCGGCTGTCTCTTGACCCTTGTCCTTAGTTTGATGAGTGAGTGTCTTGTTCTTGGTCTTGGTATGGTCTTTAACCGTTCAGGAGTGACGCTGACCTCGCGTCTTTCTTCAGTGCTCTTGTGAGGTTCCTTGCGTTGGTCGGCGTCGACCTCTTCGCCTTCCCGAGCTCACTCGTTCCTTCGCTCATTTTTATCTCCCCTGCAGCGCCGGATATCCTATCTACTCCGAGGTGAGTCTTAATCAATCCAGTAATATCGAAGAAGAGGGTTCTGATCCTTTCTGTTGTTCCTCATCTCTCGTAGTTTTCCAAGAAAGCGGCGCCGAACCAAGGATTCAAGTGAGTCCACTTCTCCCTTCCACCTCTCCTCTCCTCTCCCGCGAATTTTGACCCCCGAGCACACTCTTCCTCCTCTGCCTAGTCTCGGTGGAATCAACGGATCGGGTCAGGTCCCCCAGAATATCGGAAGTGAGTGCTTGTCGGTCATCGTCCCGTTCATTCTTTTCCTCGGTCCCGCGTCTGCTCACCAACGTTCCTCTTTGTTTTCCGACCCAAGTGTTCCAGCTTATCGACCCGGAGACTCCCCAGTCTGCCTACTCGATCGTCGCCGAAAATGGAGAGACTTGGGAGTTGATGTTCAGCGACGAGTTCAACACAGACGGTGAGTCCATGGAAATTCTCAGCTGGTAAACTTGTCGAGTCGTCTTCGTCTTCATTGCACCGCCAAACAGATCACTGACAGCTATTTATCTGCTCTTAGGCCGTACGTTTTTCCCTGGAGATGATCCGTTAGTGCCTTTCTTCCCTTGTCGGAAGGGAAGCAACAGCGACGACGAAAGGAGAGGTGACGCGGCCGGAACTCATCCTTCTTTCCCTCCCATTCTTTCTCTAGCTACTGGGAATCAACAGATCTCCATGCTTGGGCGACGAATGATCTTGAGTGGTATGACTCTCGTCAACTCAGCACCAAGGACGGAAGTCTCGTCCTGCGGTTTTCCGCGATCCCAATGAACGGTCTCGACTATCTCGGAGCGTCTCTGCAAAGTTGGAACAATTTCTGCTTCAGCGGAGGAGGGAGATTGGAGGCCTCGATCCAACTTCCCGGTAAGGCGAGCGTGTATGGGCTGTGGCCTGCGTTCTGGTCGATGTGAGTCGTTTCTCTTCGTCTTTCAAAGCAAACCTTGCTACCGTCGCGTTCCTGATGACCCCGCTTCTTCTGCTTTCTCTGAATCCCCTCCTCTTCTTCTACCCCCCTTCCTACGCTTCTTTCTTTCATTCTGACAGGGGAAATCTCGGACGAGCCGGTTACGGAGGAACTATCGAAGGAAATGTGAGTTGAGCAGCCCGCTCTCCCCTTGCATTTGCTGAAGCTGATCTCTGCTCTCCTTTTCTCGTCTCACCTTTGTTTTTCACCAGTGGCCGTACTCCTACGACTCCTGCGAGTGAGTGCATAGTCCTTCCTGTACTCTCATTCTCCAGCATCGTTCTCTGATCTCCTCTCCTCCTTCCCCCTGCCATCCTTGTCTCCTCTCAGTGTCGGAAGTGAGTCCACATCTAGAGATTTTCTTCCGTTTTGACTACCATGCTGATTGATTCCTTCTTTTCCCTCTTCTCCTGAAGCTCTTCCCAATCAAACACGCAACGGACTACCTGAGATCGCTCTCACAAGCGGGAACTCGGAAGAGTTTGATCACGCGCTCTCCTTCCTCTCCGGACAGCGGCTCTCTCGATGCACATGTGTGGGTCCTTCTCTCTCGCTTGAAGCTTCCTTTGAGCTCCTGGGATCTGAGAACAGTCACTGATTCACGTCTGTTCTCTTCCTTCTCGTTCACAGGAGAACGATGAGACTCATCCTGGACCAAGTACGTTCGACGCTGTTCCGAGACATCCGGACTTGGACTGAACGCACTTGGTTGTTTCCCAGAGCATGCCGACGGAACCTGGGTCGGTCGAGCAGCTCCTGAGGTCGACGTCATAGAGGCGAGCAGTTTTCTTCACTTTTCGTCGTCTCAGCCATGCTCTCCTTCGCTTCGATGACTTCCTCTCCCGTTCTCCCTTATCTCAGGCTCAAACCAACACCGCGACCAGAGTCGGAGAGGTCTCCATGTCAGGGCAGTGGGCTCCTTTTAACCCTTACTACGAGTGGGACAAGTGAGTCGCGTGCGAGACCCGGCTCGATCGAAGGAGGAACACGTACTGATCAATCTTCTCTTGTCTTCTTCAGCGCCACTCATATGAAGATCGAGGACCCCGAAAAGTCCCACCTCAACACCTATCAAGGAGGACTGACGCAAGTGAGCGACTCGGTCGCGTCTAAGTCGCTCGCCCAATTTCCAGCGCAACTGATCTCCTCCGCCTTGCTCCCTCTTACGCTCTCTAGCAATCTTCATCGGTCGTTGGGATCACCAACCAAGACTGCTACGAGTACGATCGTTCTGGCAATCCCGACGGCTGTTATGCTATCTACGCCTATGAGTAAGTCTCACTCCGTCTCGTTTTCGTTCTTTCTTCCCCTTCATCTCGCTGAGTCGTGTCCGAATCTTCTGACCCTCCCCTCACTCCCCTCGCTCTCGCTCGTCTGTCAGATATCAAACTGGAAACGACGGCTACATCAAGTGGTTCAACGACGACGTCTTCGCTTGGACATACACCGACGGAGGCATGGGACCCAACGAGGCAGCCGGAGTTGGGAACAGAATCATCCCAGAGGAGCCGATGGTCAGTTCTCCTCTTTCCTCCTTCTCTCCTCTGGCTGAGCTGACCTGCGTTTCCATGCCCAGTATATCCTCCTGAACTTGGCTATGTCTACAAACTTCGGGGTGAGTGAGACGTCACCGTTTCTCAAGTCGTCTCGTCTAGTGTTGACGCATCCTTTCCGTTCGCTTCTTAGCCGATCGACTATGACGGGTTGTCCAAGATCCTGCCAGTCCATATGAAGGTTGATTATGTCAGGTTCTACCGTCCGTACCACTCTCCAAACCTTCGAGGCATCTTCAAAAAGAAAGTGAGTGAGCTGACCGCCGACTTCCTCTTTTCTGTTTGTCTGCTCGCCTTGCAGAGGAACCCTCTCGCAAAGACATCGGCTGTGATCCAGACCATCACCCTACGGCGGGTTACATCGAACGATACGCACACGCATATACGAATCCGAACATCACGACCGTGAGTTTCTCTCGAGGTTGGTTGATAAAACCGGGAGACTGATCATCGCGTCGTTTTCTCTTTCGCTTCGCATCTCCCAGTGGGATCAGGTGAGTCCTCGGCCTCCTTTTTTTTTTTTTTTTTTTTTTTTTTTCCTGGTCCTCTCTTGTAGGAACTGACACTTTTCTTCTTCTTCTAGATGACCGACTCAGCTCCGAAACCAAAGAACAAACTGGTCGTGAGTTTTCCCTCCTTGTTCGACGTGTCGAATGCGTCACGCTTCACGTCGATCGCTGACTCAACGTGTACGTCTCCCCTTCTCTTCCCACCACACAGGATGTCTGCTAGAGTTCCTTGATCGGCATCTTGCACTCGTGCTTTCTCCGCCGGGCCAGTCTCGCTTTTAGTTTCGACTCTTGCTGGCTTGCCTACGTCATATACCCGTCTCTTTCCTTCGTATCTCTCTCCCCGTCTTCTCCTTTCAGATTCTTTAGAACTGTGTATCTTTTGTTTTCCCTTTAGCTTTCACAGAACTCTCGTCCTTGCAGGTGAGGAATGGACTTTCTTTCCCTTGTTATCTTCTCGGTTCTCCCTCTTTGATCTCCAGCCCTCCTGTTTTTCCCCTCCCCTCAGCCCTCTACCACGTGCTAGTCTATACGACCAGTTCACACTTGCCTCTACAACGGACAGAGAAGAGGAGAAGGGCATCGTTGCGGATGACGGCGGAAATTAAAACCGGTTGGTGGGCATGACCCGTTCGTTGGGTTGGTTTCCGTCTGCTTCCTCGCCCCAAAGTTCGTTCTTCTCCGCACATCTTTGAAACGTGCGAGAATGGATGTAAGGATGACTGACCGACAGGCATGAATCCGAACGACTGATACCCTTTTAAGACAACAACACCCTCCGCTCCGAATTTCTAAACGTCAACGTGCAGCCATCAGACCACGGCAAACCCTCCTCCCTCCCCTGAAACGGTTCTCCAGGTGGCCCAGGCGTCTCCTCCATCCCTCCTCTGCCACGTCTAGAGTGTCAAGACAGAATCGGATGAGGATGATCAGGATGTGGACAGGAGTGAGCGCGCGAATGGTGTCCCTCCTGTAGCAGAGAGAGAGCAAGACGCAAAAGGGAACGGACCTTGTTGACGATATCGCAGGCAGTGAAGAGATCAAACTGGCTATGCGACCTGAAGGTCTGAAGAGCGTTCCTGGCCTCCATTCTGTCCTGCTCTCCGGAGAAAACACTGGCTCCAATGATCATCGGCCACCTGATCTCATCAGGCAGAAGGGAAGCATGAGTATGCGGAGAGGGATGCAAAAGAATTGAAGAGAAACATAGCTTACATGAATCTGTTGGTTGATCAAACAACGGAAGAGGAGGGATAAATACGTCAGTCAGAACGGACAGACGAGACGAGACGAGAGGAGGAGAGGAGGAGACACGCGCACCCGTAAACGAAACCGCTCGCCCCGAACTCCTCCATGATCAGGCGGACTATTTCCTGGCCTCTGGTCTGCACATCCGGATGAAATGAAGGGTAGAAGAGCAGGTCGAGATGCAGGATGATCTGCATGGGGAGAAGCAGGGAGAAGGAGCAAGGGCAGCCTCGACCAAGAGTTCACGCAACAGCCGAAATACTTGAGGGTAAATGCACTCACCTCCAAAGCGTTGACCATAATGAGGTTTCCACCATCGATTCTAAGTCTCGTCTGATGAGCGGGTCTGTTCATCGAGAACGCGCCCTTCCAGATGGCAATCTCGGCGAGAAGCGCTGTCGCTTCTGCAACAAAGACAGGTTCGAGGGTGAGAGGGTACCCTGACGTAGGGGCGTTGAAATTGAAGCTTGAGGGACGAGAACGAGAGTAAAGGCCGTTGACCTACGGGTTGATTGAAGTCGTAGAGCGGGAATCAGTAACGGAGGAAAGAAGTGATCCATCGACAAGGAGAGGCAGAGCTGTAATACTCACCCGCCGAAGAACGTCAAACAACCCTCTCGATATGCCCATGGTGCTCTCCAGGGTCTCCCAGTCATGTGCTCCAACCTTCCGTGGACTTTCGGATGCTGGAGTGAAGTCGAAGAACCAAGAGAGGCTTGCCGAGGGGTCCGGAGTGGCTCCATCCATATCGAGTTCAGGTTCCCGTCCATTCGACAAACATCCTGATCGATCAGTGTGAAATAGGACGCGACGGTTATATGCAAAGAGAAAAGACAAACAAAGGTGGAGAGGGTCAGAATAGCAAGAGCCCGTCGGGTCGAGACACGTCGCAAGAAGCGAGAGCCGGGTAAAGACTGACCAAAGACCTCCCATAGCACAATCTCCTCCAACATGGATCTTGCTTTCCTCAACTGGGTGGGATCACGACTCTTCTTTGCACGTCTAGACGCAGTGGAAAGATGATAAAGGCCGCGTCAGAGGAGGAAGGACGCGAGGGACCGACCAATGACACGTTGGGTGGACTCGAACTGACCTGAGGATCTTCAACGGCCCTCCCCGTTGCCTCACGATACCTTTCGACAACTTGAGAGCCTGAGAGTAGCATCGTCCTCCATTCCCGCACCGGGTCCAAAGACATCCGGCAGCTGCAAGACTCAGAACGCCCAGCTCGTTGTCTAGCTCCTCCTCATCCCGACCGAGCGCCAAAGAGAGGATCGTCTGGGCTGACCTCGTGAGGGCAAGGCCGACTCCACCAGACTCTCGGAGAGATCCCTGTACTTGGAGTAAGTCGCGAGACTGAAGTCGGCGAGGGAGGGGTCTTCGTGGTAGGAGGTAGTTGGTTGAGGATTGGAGGTGAAGGAAGGAGAGGGATGTCGCGGCGCTTGATAGAAGAGCGAGGGAGAGGGATTCGTGGGCGAGCGTTTTGAACCGACTGCGAGCGGCAGAGCGAAGGTGAGATTATGGAGAGAAAAGGTCAGCTCGAACGGGCGAGAGGAGAGGACGGGGAGAGGGACGAACCAGGATAGAAACTCTCCGAAATCTATCATGGGAAGAAGCTGATCTAAGCTCTGGGGCTGGAAGCATGAGGAGGTGACGCCTGTTGAGTCGGTTGGAGGTATGCAGGCAGAGACCAGGCCGGAGAGGAAGTGCTGCATCTGCGAGGAGGTGAAATCGGTAGACGTCAGAAACAAAGGAGAGCAATCGAAAGCACCATCGGAAAGACCAACCATGCTTCTTTCTTCAGGGTTCGGGTAACTTATTTCAAGAGCGGATGTCGGGCTCTTGTAGAAAAGCGTTTGAAGAAGTCCTTGCCGGTCGAGGGAAATGGGCGATATCGTGAGGGAGGGGACCGTGCGAGGAAGAATCGACGGCATTGAAAGATTCGCAGGCGTTAGAGGAAGGGGAGTTGAAGCCAGAGGGGAGGTGAGGGAGGCGAGGGAGAGCTGGAGAGCCTCTAGAGAAGGAGAGGGCGGCAGGATGAAGGTGGGCTTGAAAAAAACGATCCCTCGGTAGGTCCCTGATCGGATAGAGGCACTGCCAGAGAGTCCAGTCAGGCCAACGGGAAGGGAGAGTGGGACAACTGAACCGTAACAGAGGCTTACCTCAGTGCCAGCCCTCAAGCATCTCGAGCAAGTAGGTTTTCTTCGTCACACTAGGAAGGACCGAAGACGAGCGGGGAGAGGGTGGGTGGGAGGCGAGAGGCA
>BBPU01000100.1:0-46960 GCA_000950635.1 Mrakia blollopis | reverse complement strand
TCGGAGTTGCGAGAGGAGAGGGAGGAGCAAAGGAGGAGGCTGGGGGAGGTACCGAAGAAGGCTAAACCTGCTGTGCATAGGTTCAAGGTGAACAAGGCCACTGGGAAGAGCGTTAGATAGGTGGAGGAGAAGCCGCATGCGCGAGTCGCACCCCACGATGGAACGCCGAACTTCAGAACGAGAGAGGGTGAAGAGGGAGAGAATTCCGCCTGGGATCTCGATACCAGGACACCCTTTCGATGCAGTTAGACTGCCTGATGTGGTTGCTGTTCGGGGGAGAGGCTGTGGAGGAGAAAGCTCTGATGGTAAACGAGGACTGGAGGTCGCGAACCAGGTCGCTCAGAATGCCTTCTATCACTCTCTCGTACCTCACGAAAAGGTTCGTCGTCTCATCTTTCTCCTTGGGATTGTACGATTGACTCAACTCTTCTTTTCAGTTTCTGACCCTGCTCTAGAGGGACTACATCAGGTCTCGAATCCCCGCCGCTCTCCCACACAACACCTACCTCGTCGACTCGATCTACCAGACCCTCACGTTCACGCTCTCCATGTCCACTCTTACTCGACGCATCATGGATCACATCGTCACTCCCGCTTTACACTGCATTCCTCGAGGAAGGTCATCGTATGTCTCATGTGAAGGATAAGAGGCACAATGGGTTCGACTCGTCGCCGTTCGTTCCTATCTTCCTTCTTCCCTCCCGTTCCCTTTCCTCTTCATCTCTCACTCGTCTCTCTTTTTAGTCCGTTTCATGCTGGGGGCATGCAAGAATCGCTCACTACAATGATGCTCCTAAGCCTTCCCTCGAGGCTTTCGTCGGAAACGAGCGAGGTGAATGGATCGCGAAGCACTTGAACGATTTGGGATTCGTTCCTTCTTTCTCTCGTTCTGTTGACTTCACTGGACCTGTCTGAACCGATCTCTTGGTATGTTGGATCTTGCTCTCAGGCCATCTATACCATCGAGTCGGACCTATTACCTCAGCTGAGGGTCCTGGAGAACGAGCTTCGACTGCTGCTGACGACTATGTTCGACAGACCTCTCAGTCAGTCGGCCTTCTCTTTCTTTCTGTCCTTGAGACCGAGGATCCTGACTGAACCGTCTTCTAGTTTATCAGGGATCTGCGCCGAGCTGAAACACCACTACGAGGACGCCGCTGCTTGGATCGCCAACGGAGGAGCAACCACCCTCGCGTTCTTCTTTGGTCAGGCTGCCACGGCTCACACCGACTCCAACAACTGGAAGTTCGGTGCTGAGGTATCCGCCTCTACTGGAGATCACCACACTCTTCTCTTTCTGCTCGTGGACTACAACGTGAGTCCTCTGTTCGATTCGTCGTGCCTTGTCGATTTCGTCTTCCCCCTCTCCTTCTCATTCGCTTTCGTGCGCTGAATCAGCTTCTATGGCTTCCAGATCTGGATATCCATCCCTCCCTACTCATGGATCTTCATCCGAGCCCACCTCACCTCCCACGCGACCTACGTCGTCCCTCACGAAGGGCAGGAACATCGAACACCGATGGAGGTTCGGACGTGTTTCTCCTCGTACATCCCCAAAACTCTCCAGGCTTTCAAGGACCTTGTCCGTTAGATTAGATTATTTCTTTCCAGGCTGCTTTCACTCCCTATGTTTCTTTCTACATCTCATCCGATCGTTTCTTTCCGCATCAGTTTCCATGTTTTCCCTTTGATCGTCCGCTTCACTCTCTTTACTCCCTCAAATAAGATAAGGTAGAGCTTGGCATCGTCAAATCCAGCGAACGCAAAAGAGGGTGCGAAGATGGTTCTATCAAGAATTTGATGCAAATAGGTAGAAGGAAACGAAGGGAGGAAGCGAGACTGGACCACGAGATTGATGAGACGCGACGCAGGGATGAGCGAGCGCGAGAGGGAAGGGAAGCGAAGAAAATCGCGAGACAAAGGAGGAGATGCCGAGGAGGGAGAGAGAGGATGTCTGGCTGAAATAACAGTGGGAGGGGGGAAGGAAGTCAGCGAGGAGCAGCGAGGGTGAAATCGAGCGAAGAGACGGGTCGAAAGACTCACGCATAAGTATTCGTCATCCAGTCCGACTTCCATTTGTTAAAGAGTGAGGTATGATGATTTCAGAGGCTGAATATCGATCAATCAAGACGACCGAAGGTCAGCTCGTGAGCTGAAGGACAAGTCAGGGTTGGCCAGGGTTCTATAGTCTTATCAATATGCAAAGAGCAAGGTTAGAGAGCAAAGGAGAGAGAGAGGAAAGCAACAGACAAACAGGGGTAGGGCTCTTGGGAGTTAAGGAAGAAAGAAGAGAAGGAGGGAGAGACGCGACGACTAGGAGTGCCAAAAGTGAGGCCGGGCAGCACAGTGAAAGCAGAGGTCTTCGCGACCGAAACAGAGGGTGCGGAAGTGCAACCCAGTTGCCACCTCTGCGTCGGTGAGAGCGAGGTTGGGCGAGAAGGGGATCACAGAGAGCCAACGACGACCAAGAGTGGATGCTGCTTCGATGACAGAGAGCTTCTCGAATGGGTTTAAATTGGAGAGAAGTTCCGATTGTCTTGCAGCAAACACCTTGGCACATCGAGAGCCCTGGGAGAGGATCTCCTGATCTTCCTCGAAAGGAAGACCAAGGGTGGGAGCGAGGGCGGCGTCCGCAGAATCCGATGCAGCAGCGTAAGCGAGGGGAGCGCATTCCGAGTGCGAAAGGATTCCGAGGCCACCGAGACGAGCAGGTAGGGTGAGAACACTTGTGTGAAAGAGGAGGAGAGCGAAGCTACGCGTCACTTCAAGACATCCGGGATTGTTCCAGAGGCAGGAGTTTATCAGCGACCACACTAGGCTTCCTACGCGGTATGAAGGAATGTAATAGAAGCTCGGGAGCAGTCTTAGCGCGTTCGTAGACTTCTTTGTTCCCGCGGGATCAGCGTTTTTTTCTCTCACTTTGCTCATTCGCTATTCGCGCTGACCCTTCAGTTTTGATTCGATCTTTTGTAGAGAAAAAGAGAGATGCATTATGCAAGTGAGCCGAAATGCGAGCTAAGGAGGGGTAAGCAGCAGAAAGAAGAAGGGTGGGTAGAATACCGGAAAGGACGAGTTGACGCGACGAGAGAGTGAGGATATAAGGTAGAGGGCTGGATAAAACGCGAGGGCATCGACGGGAAATACGGACCAGAATCAGCGACGCAAGAGAGTGTGGTGATATCGACGAGAGGGAAGGGTAAGCAGAAGGAAGCCCAGAAAGGGAGAGTACGTTTCGAGAGAGCGAAATGAGAGCGATCAGGAAGCGAGGGAACAAACAGCAAGAGAAGACGAAAAAGAAAGAGAATGAGACCCAAGACTGGAAGGAGTATCTACTTGAGACGATTGGTCGCCCTGACGGCGTTCTGGTACTGCTCCTCGATCTGCTGCAGCGTGTCGAAGAGGGAGGCGTACCTCATCCAGTAATCCTTGTTGCCTACGATGGTCGTCCAAACCGGTCGATCCTCCAGGCCTTCCTTCTGGCTGATGTAGGTTCCCAGGGCGAATCGATAATCGATAAGCAGGAAGAGGTGAAGGAGTTCGGTGAACTGCATGTATCGACAGAGGTGATCGGGTTTGGATTTGGGTGGGAAGGCTGGGGAGAGAACGGAAGGATGTGTGAAGGCTTTGAAGACCGTTGAGATGATTGGGTGGGGGGTGGAGGAGACAAACGTGGTGTACGTGCTGGTGTAGAGGATGAACTCGTTCGATGACTTGTCCGTGGCGTGAGGAAGGAGTAGTTTGCGAACGGTGGTGAGATCCGACGACTCGTCGAGGAGGTCGGGAAGAAGGTTGTAGAGACGGTCGACGTGGAGATCTCCGAGGTAGGGTTTGTTTTTGCCATAATTCGAATGCTTGCTGGCTGCTGCAGGTCGAAGGGAGGACGGACCTCCTTGTCGATTCGAAGCTCACGAACCCAGCTCCTTCTTAGTTTCGCCTCCTTCCCCTGCCCGTCGAGAAGACCTGATCCCGATCCGGATTTGAAGCGGAGGTCCCAGTTTTCAGGTTGGGTAACGCTGAGGGAGTAGGAGAGAGGAGAGGAGAGGAGGAGTAGATCAAGCAAGGGCGGGAGGAAGAGGAGGTTCGGAGTCGTTGTGACGCGAGTTAAGGTGTCCTCGGGAGTGTGCAGGAGTTGATCTCGAAGGGGGTACGACTGGGCGAGGATGTGGACGATGTTGGAAGGTGGCGACTCGCAGAGAGGTCTTACGTAGTAGCTTAGTAACGCGCCTCGTTCGGTCCCCTTTTAGTAACCATTCTTCGTAAACGGCTTTGTAAGCTACCTTCAGATCACGTGACCATTTCCATAGTATATAAACCTTTCGAGTAGCTAGCTTTATACAATAAGCTTTGAACCACATCCTGCAGACATCCCTAAGCTCAAGTGGACGACCCAACAACACGTTATCAGCACCAGTTTAACAGATATCCATGCCGAGAGTCGTCGCCTCCTCGAGGATTTCTTCGAATTCTTCGATGTATGATTGCTACCGACGAACTCTCATCCATGCGGAGGTCTCGGAGCTTTCGTTGAACCATCATCTTCCCTGCTGTTCCTTCGACTCGATGAGCGACTTTGAGCGTTTCCCAGGCTTCGCTCGTGAGCTCAGCCGAGGAGATTTTCATCAGCTCTCGGTCGCTCACGGCCATCTGGATCCTGTGGAGTGCGAATTCGTTTCGAGCATCCCAGTCGTCTTGCTTCGCGAGAAGCTCTTCGCTTCCCAAGGGAAGGGGAACTTGCTCGGGCTTCTCCGAGGTTGAGCTCGTCCTTTTTCCTTCCCTGCCTTCGTCGCCTCTTTCTGGTCTCTTCTCTTGTCCGAGGACCAGAGACTTGCACTTGGATTCTGCTAGAGCAATCATCATGCGGATAGACCAGGTCTGGTAGTTTCGACTGTCCAGAGGCTCCAGCTTGAAGAAACGATGCGTCTCGAGACGAGGAGTGGTGGTGGTGTTCTTCGAGGTTACATGGTTTCTTGATGAGCTTTGAGGGGAGCGGTTCAGACTCTTAATTTGTTGTGAGGTGTCGGCTCTGGAGGAGGATGGTCTTCAGTACAAGTTATATATATACGAGATATAGTAGCAAGAGACGGTAGAACTCACCTGGAGGAGGATGGTCTTCAGTACAAGTGAAGAACCTCCTCCTCTCAGTGCGAGCCATCCTTATATACTCTACGAGAACCCTCCGCAGCACCTATGACGTATCTACTATTACAAGAGATGACTAATCTACCTATGGAGAAACTACTAGAACTATGGAGAAGAAGAGAGAAGGTGCTAGAAACAACTCGATGCGGCTCGTCTCAATGATGCACTTCTCAACACCCAGGGGGATAGCCGTTCAAAGACATTACAGAAGGGGCGACGAAAACGGACGAACACAAGAAAGGCAGCTGCCCGCAAAGAGGCGGCCGACAAAACCAGTTACAACAAAACAAAAAACCCGAAGAGCGAGATAACCAAGAAATGGAAGCGAAAGTCCAGAGTAGCTAGGGTACGAAGATGTTCCGAGGTCGACTCGGCTTAAAAGTTGAACATCATGAGCCATCTAGGAAGAGGGAAGAAAGATCAATTCTCAGAGACGGACGGAGACTGTTATAAGGTCATGGGAGGGCGATCGAGGCATTGCTCACGGATTCAAAACCTGAAGGATGGAAGGATTCAAAGAGGAAACGGGACGACGTGAACATCGCAAAACGGGAAGGAAGCTTTGAGTTCTGGGACTCACGATTGGGAATCTGAAGGAGCGAAACGAATCGGTCGGACGTCAGTTTGGTCAAGTAGAACGAGCAGGAAAGCGAGCTACAAGGGAAGCAATAAGAGGACCAGACACCCACAAGATGTGACAAGCAGCCTGCACTGCCGCAGGCAAGATGGCGGTCTGAACGATTGCCCGTGCAAAATTTGTTGACAAAGTCAGCCGAGGCAAAGTGAATTTCAGCGACAAGGAAGTGAGAGGACAAAGGTGAGGGGTTTTTCTTTGAAAAGAACATAACGAACCATCGTGGTGATCCTATACCCAACGGGAACAAGACTCGACGCCATAATCGAGATACCGATGATGTTGGTGAAGGCATAGATGTAGGTGACGCTGAATCTCTTGAGAATCGCGGGGACCTCGGCGAAGAAATTGGAGACTTTGAAGAATCAATAACACGAAGAGAGATCAATTGGGATGTATGTAACCCAGTCCATCCGAGGTAAAGTTAACATAAATTGACGTACCCTGTACCTCCTTCGCGGTCGATTCCCATGTCACTGATACACGCGGGAGAAAGCGAAGACGCGATCAGCAAGAATCTGAGCGAAACGGATGTAGACGGGGAAGGAAGGCAGCAAACTGTTGTAGGAAACCAGATGCGCAACAAGAGCGGCGGTGAGGTGCCAGGACATTCCAGAAAAGAAGAAGAAGAAGAAGAGAAGCCATTTAAACTGTATTACACAAAATTCGAAACCGACGTCAGCAAGGTCGGAGGAGGGAGCAATGAGGAAGAGGCTAGCTCACGTTGTCGGCCAGACTGAAGCCCAAGCCAGCTTCCTTCAGTCGGTACAAAAATACCTGGACAACAAGGCAACGCAGAGCAAGTTATTAAAAGAGAGCAGGGATGTGCCGGGAGTTTAGCACGTACCGCTGAGCAGATGTTACTCAAGAAAGAGAAGACGATGACACATGTCAGGAAAACCTGCCAGCTACCGAGGTAGAAGCTGTCCAGAGACGACGACCACATCCCTAGGAGGATCCAGTTGGCGATGGACATGAGGACGGAGATGGCGATTGCGTAGTAGGAAGCGATATAGGCTGTGACAGCGATCTTGGAGTGGAGGGGGATGTTGGACCAAACGAAGGTGTAGTAAAGCTTGGCTACGGGGCCCTTTTTGAACCACTCCCGAAAGGGACAGAAGAGGAGCTCACTGAAAGATGGAGGTAAAGTCAGCAGACACGTCATGGAGAACTGCAGCAGGATCAGGAATGCAGACTCACGAGCAACCGTACGCGTACTTCTGCCACCTGTTCAGCTCGTCGTCGCATGTCAACGAGACGCCCTCCTTAAATCCCCCCTTGCTATACGTAGCCCATCGAAGGGAGTATCCCTATGACCAGATCAAAGAAAGATGGAACGTCCGGTCAGCTTCACACTTGAGTATGAAAAATCAAACAAAAGGATGACGGACCTTCATCTGAAGTCGCAGCGACATATCAAAATCCTCGGAGACATGGGTCTCAGACCAAATCTTCGTAGTTCCGTTATCGATGACCGAAACGTCTTGAAGTGCAGACCATCGAAGGAAGGCGTTGTGTCCGACGAAGGGAGCAACTGGGAAATCCCAGTGCGGAAGGTGTCAGGATTGACTCGTTTGTTCACAAGACACTTGACAGTCAATAATAAGTTATACCGCACCCTCTCCATTGGCACAACAGAACGAAATAGCCCTGTTGATTCGTCGAGTGAAGTGAGCAATACCTGAAATAATTACAGTACGCGTTCAGTCAGCTCAGATCTCGAATCCCGCTAACGATCTGATGATACATAGATAGATGGAAGACGCACCGTTTTCAAAGTAGTGGCCGACCACCAACATGACATCTGACTCGTGCTGGATGATCGCAATCTCAGGAGAGGACTCAAGCTCCGAAGCGGCGTCGAGAAAACAGTCCTGGAGACAAAGAGAGCAAGGCAGGTCAGCCACGAAGGTCCACGGAGTCTTTCGTCAGAGAAGGTTGGCAAGCTCACTTCAGGCACGCGAGTATCGGAGTCGACGAGGAGAATATACTCCCCACTTCAAAGAAGAACACAGATGTCAGATCAGCCTGCCCCACCTCTGTCTTCTTCCGTTCTGATCCGAGCCAATCCGATCTGATCCACCGGCCACCTGCTCCTCCATTCCACCGATTGATACTAACATTCTGATATTTCCCGCGGCCCAAGCGACGCCTCCACTCTCCTCCAAAGCTTTACGAAGTGCATCGCCGTAGAGTTCTCCCTCGTCATGCTCCGTCCAAATCCAGGGATCCATTTCTTCGAGGTTGGGGACAGGTCGAATTTCGTCCATGATTTCTTCTACTCGAAGAGAGAGATCGCAAGCAAAGTTCATGTTTGAGGCCTGAGAGTGACCCGAAAAGAAGGGGTTGCACGAGGAGCAGTCAGACTCTGAATCGGTTCGAATCAAGTTCGGAAAGGGATGCCACTTCACTTTCTTGAACCTCCCCTTCCTCAGGTATCCGTTGTCCCCATGCTCAGGCCGAGCGACCCATCCGATGGCGTTTCGATCGTAGTAAGCCTTCCGGACTTCGGCCTCGGCCTCGCTCCAGAGCTTCGAAAAGGAAAAAAAGAAGGAATGAAGCATGTCAAGTATATGCACGCTCGACCGATAAAGGCGAAAAGAAGGCAGCGAGCTTGTGACGAACCTGCATGCCGTCTTCACAGATCAGAATTGAGGCTGTTCCCCCTTGTCTCTCGTAGCTACAAAGAGGGACAGTCAGGGAGGGAAAGGCACTTCATCACTCCAGGCTCGCAGAAGTGCGCCGGGGAGTTCAGTGACACTCACGTAGTGATCGCTTTCTTGAGTGACTCGACGGTAGGCCCAATGACCGCCTCGAGACCCTCCTGTGGGCGTGGAGACGAAATCGAGCAACCGCGAAAAGGGAATCAGCTTTGGCTTCGAAAGAAACGGACGAGTGACCTGGAACAAACCTTGTAAACAGGCATCTGGACCGTAAAATGAGGGAGCTTTGTTTCGAGAGACCTGGGAGGAGCGATGCCGGAGTAGTAGGACGAGTTTCGGTGGAAGTGAGCGATGGGTCCAAAAGCTTGCCACATGCAGGAGATCAAGCAGGTGCAGAAGAACTGAGGCGAAGGGAGTGCAGTGCGAGTTAGTGTACTTGGAGAGGACTAGATGGACGAAAAAACGAACCATGGACAGAAGGAACGTGAATGGAGTAGACGCGAGGAGGGCAAATCGGATCCAGTTCCCGTCGAGAAGGGATTCCTTGAAGAGTTGGCCTGAAAAGTGAGTCCAGCGGGAAAACAAAAAATCAGCCTGCACGAAAGGAAGGAGGAGAGATAGTATCGGACTCACGAACACCACTCCCAACGAGCAACATGTTCAGACAGATAGCCAACGCAGTGATGAGTGGAGCGAACAGCATCACCGGCCGCTTCTCCTTCTGAGGCACGACGCTGGTCTCCTTCGTAGCACTGTCCAGCGAGAAGCCCCCTTTCTCGTCCAACGTGTCCGTCACCTCTCCGCTCTCTACGTCTCTAACGTTGCCGTGAGTGGTAGAGACCCAGACGTATTGGATCATCCGGAGTTCAAGAGCTCGGGCTGACTCCAGGATGGTGTCTACTTGGTCTGACCAGACGACGAGACATGCTCCGGAACGAACGAACGCCGCGAACTGATGTTTTCGAGCTCCGGCGAGGTGACCGATTTCATCAACGACTTGGATCCGAGTGTTGGCGTCGATCGCTAGGTCGGTCGCATCCCGGGGACTAGGGGTGCGTCGCGGATGAGTGGATGAGGGTGGAAGAGGAAGAGAGAGACGGAGGAAGGAGGACAGTCAGCGGAGCGAGCTTTGGGCGAGCAGGAGGTCAAAGAGTGGCGAGGGAACGAGACATGTTGGTTCAGCTTACATGCGTGCCATGATGGCTTGAACGACCTTGGAAGTGATCTTGATGGCGACCTCAGGATTGAGGGTAGCGATGGCAGATTCCCAAGCGAGAGAGGACTCGATCATGGCTTCGGCGTTCCTTTCTCGATGAAAGACCTTAGGGAAGGTTCTGCTCACGCGAGGAAGAAGAAAAGAAGGATGAGCCGTGTGAAGTAAAACGAGAGTTCGAACGAAGGTCGATGAAGGACAGCCGTGCTCACTTGTACTGCCTTTTCCCCATCCTGATACTGACCGCCCCCATCCCAAGGACCTTCTTACTCTTGAACCAACCCAAACTTTGAGCCTCCTGATAGAGATGAGCCGTCATTAGTGCATACTTGTCTCCTTCCTCCCCGTCCTCTTCGTCGTAGCCTTCTTCCTCTTGATCGTCAACGTCGTATCTCAGTTCTTGAACCGAAGTGAGGTGAGAAGGAGCGGAAGCTGATTTTTCGAACTCCATCCCGACGAATTTGAGCGAGTTGAAGGAGGTTTGGTGATCCTGGGGGTTGTTCCCATCCGATGTAAGGGAGGGTGAAGTTGAAGGACGATGTCGAGCCGAGCGTTCCTTGCCTTCGTCCTGCGTTTCCCCAGACGTCGTAATCTCGTTGGGCGGATCAACGGCCAGACCGGGATGATCATGGCTGGGAGAAGTAGATTGTAGGCCGCTCCTGCGGATGAAGGCTTGAGGGATTCGGCGGAAGATACCCATGGAGGGGAAGGCGGGGAGGAAGCTGTAAACGAAGAGTCAGTGCGCTTCTTCGTTCTCCTGCCATCCAGCTTGAGAAGAAAGCAAAGACTGAGCAGTACTAACGAGGGTAGCTAGCTCAGTGGGCTGAAAAAAGAGGCGAACAGCGCGAGAGAGGTGAGCTCTGAGGTCGTCAATGCTTTGTCCAGGAGGAGTGAAGAGCTGATGGGCTTGCTGCTTACTGGTGATCTCAAAAAGAACAAAGGAGAGAAGTCTGAAAGAACTGAAGGAGATGATGGTCGATGGTCAAAAGGAGCCAGTCCGGTACTGCAGGATGGGCGAGGTGCGCGAGCCTCGGAGCCAAAGCTCCATGGCCAGCAAGGATGCAAACCCCTGTCTCACAGGGCCCGAGGGAGTGATCCCGTTTTTGCTGGCTTGGTCTCAAGGTCCCGCACAAAGCTCACGATCCCTCCTTCCACCGGCATGCTTTTCAATCCCGCCTGACGATCTCACGATGCCGCCTTCAACGGCTCGTTATCACAGATCTCACGGATGGAGAGGCCTGTTCTCACTTTCACAGCTTCACACTGGAAAGCTCTCGGGCATCCGGAAGAGAGTTGAAGAGCATCAGGAAGGGAGAGGACGAGACCAGCCCGAACAGATACCTTCCAACCCAGCAAGACCCCTCAAGCGAGGAACAAGAACAGCGTCCTCTTGGATTCCGTTCCGTTTGTTACCGGGCTGATATCTATTTCAACTATTGCAAATTCAAGGAGGTATGGCCCCAATGGGAAGCTTCCTTATCGAAGAACTCGACAATACGCTGGGGTCGACGGGTCGGTCGCGTCTTCTTTGTCTCGCTTGTCTCTTCCTCAGTCTCCCTATCATTTCCTGCCCACATACAGACACGAAGCGATAACGGAATACGCCATGAAAGCATAAGTTTCCGCGTCATCACGAGAAAGGACAGAAGTGAGAGCAGACAGAGACCTGAAACGGACTTTCTCGAGTGATTAAGGTGTGGCTTCAACGAAAGAGACTCTCCGTATCGACTGACGAGACGATCTCGCTGGTTTTGCAGTCGTCCATGTAGGCTTTGCAGATCGTAACGCTGCTGTCATCTCTGTGAGCGTCTGTTTGATGAAATGTGACGCGTCGTTGGAGATCTTACTTCTGTACTGTAGGTGGTTCAGAAGGCTCAGAGCAGTACCTTAATCTTACGGCGGTTCAAGAAGACATGTAGTCCCAGCGTTTGTTGGGCGCAGTCAATCGTTGAGAGCAAAGCGTATGGACGACTTCCATGAAGCAGAACATCAGAGGATCTCGTCTGACTGATCTACCTACATATCTAAATGATGAGGATCTAAGGAGAAGCCACGGTAGCTAGTTTGGGACACTTTTGGCTGGACTGAAAATGCAACGAGCACACCGAGAAGATGTGTAGGATCTGAAGGAGGGATCGGGCAAGAAGAAAGACGATTTCGGAGAAGACTACTTCGGAAGAAGGCTCTGCGGGAGACAGAAAGATGAGTCGGCGGGACGACACGGGATTGTGAGATGGAGGGAGCGCGAGTCAAAGTCAAAAGGTGGCCCGCTTCCGGCTAACGGCGCAGACATGATGTCTGGCGCAGCAGACTTCTTCCATCGAGAGTTTCATCTTCTTCCTCGTATACTTCTCTCACAACCAATGTCATCTTGCCGACAAGCAAACGACTGCCCTGTTCGTTCCAGAGACGGCCAGGCACCTCTTCAAGGAGCAGACTCTCTGACCGATGGAAGTTCCATCGCCGACCATGGATCCACCCACGCTCCCAGCGCCGAATCATCCCCTATCTCTCCCTCTCCTTCTTCCTCCGAAGCCAGTCGAGGGTCCCCAAGTCAAGATGGATCGTACACCAGTCTTTCCCGTCTCGCCGCTTCAGTCTCGGCAACTGGACTCAACCAACGTCTCCATTCTGGCCGGCGTTCACAAGCAGGATCCTACATATCGAACGACGAGACTGGGAGACCGCCCGCGTCCATCCGATCGACAGGCACGCCAGGAGGAGCAAGGTCGCTCATGCAGATGAGGAGGACCCCGGGGACAAGCAGCAGGAAGGCTTTTATCAGCACAAGGCTGAAGGGGGAAATCGCCAAGCCTTGGTTGGAGCACCCTGATCCTGCTCAGAAGTGGGCGAGATGGATCATCATCGGGAGTTTGATCGTGGGGCTAGCTATCATCGGGATCTGTAACTTCTTTCTCCTTACTTGAATCTGGTCCTGGTTCTCGGTCTGACCCATTTTCTTTTCTTTTTATGTATCTCAAGTATGCTGGGACGCATACAGAACAACTCCTCACCTCGGAAAACTCTGTTTGGTTATGGAAGACAATTTCGACACGTTTGACACCACCAAGTGGCAGCAAGAGGTCAACATTGGAGGTTTCGGGTGAGTCTGGCGTCCTGAAGCCTACAAAGACTGAACGTCTTCCCGCTCTCGCCTCTGACTTTTTCTTCTTCTTCTAGTAACGGCGAGTTTGACTGGACGACTGACGACGGCACCAACGCTTTTGTCGAAGACAACACCCTCTACATCGTTCCAACCCTGACGTCGGACCTCCTCACCAACGAGCAGATCATCAACGGATACACTCTCAATCTCACTGGTACTTGCACGGCGTCCAATACGACTGGACCAAATTGCATCAGGACCAGTAACTCGACGACCGGAACCATCCTCCCTCCTGTCCGAAGCGCCCGTCTCACCACTAAGTTGAGTCACAGCATCCGATACGGCAAGGTTGAATTCCAAGCTAGGATGCCAACTGGGTGAGCTCGGACTCAGTCTTGATACTTTGTTCTGCATACTTCGGGAAGAAGGCTTCGGGGCCAAAGCTAAAGCGATCCTCATTCCTTCTTCCTTTGGTCTTCAGAGACTGGTTGTGGCCAGCAGTGTGGATGCTTCCCACTGAGAACTACTACGGAGCGTGGCCGATCAGCGGAGAGATTGACGTGAGTTTTCGTGTTCCCACTGTACCGAGCTTGGCGTGATCGACTGACGTTTCTATCAATCGGATCAGATCCTGGAGGGCCGTGGAAACGCTGCCAGTTACGCCTTCCGAGGCATCAATTATATCACATCTTCTCTTCACTGGGGTCCTTTCAAGGATTTGGACCGATATTACTGGACGTGGGGATCGATCGTGGGTTGACACTAGGTTTCAACGTCACGAGCAAGTGTGCAAAGCTGATGAATTGGCCTTCCCGTCCATCGACTACAGGAACAACGTCGTAGATATTACAACAGTGGATACCGTACCTATGGCCTCGAGTGGACCGACAAATACCTTTGGACTTGTACGTCACTCTGAGTTCGAGTGGGATCCGGACGCGAAGAAGCTGAACCTCTTCTTCGTCCCTCTCCCCAGACGTCGATTCTCGAATCAACCAAATGGTTGCGATAGACTTCAAGAAGGAAAGCTTCTTCAAGCGCGGAAGATTTCCTCCTGTTGTTGCCAACGGCACCGAGCAAATCAGCCTCGTCAACCCTTGGCTCAAGAGCTACAACAACTCTGCTCCTTTCGATCGATGTCGGTCTCTCCTGTTCCAATTTGTTGCGTCTGATGCACAAGGCTGACTCAGTCTCACGTCTCTATATCCCCAGCTTTCTTCCTGATCATGAACGTCGCGGTTGGTGGTACGAATGGATGGTTCCCCGATGGCGTATCAGACAAGCCCTGGGTGGACTCTGCGTCGACCGCGCTGTCGGACGTGAGTTGGCATCCGCTTTGAACCTCTGCTACGGCGACGCCCTTTCTAACGCTGACTTTATCACACTTCCATTTTATAGTTCTACAACGCGACGGCCAAGTGGTCGGTGACGTGGCCAGAGGATCACAAGACGAGAGGAATGGCAGTCAAGAACTTGAAGATGGTTCGTTAGCTCGGACTGAGCCGTCACTTCTACTTCGTTCACCTTGGAAGACATACTCACCACTGTCTTCTTTCTACATCATTGCTTCAGTGGCAGTCTTGCTAGTCGGCAGGGAAGGGGAGGGCTGCAGGATGGTGTCCTGAGCTGGATCCTAATACATTGTTCCGCCGTCGTCTGATTCGTAGTTTTCGATACTCTGCTTGATGCTTTCGCACCTTTCCTGTCTAGTTCAGTCGTATTTACGTTCCATCTGTCTACATGTTGATTTGTTTCTTTTGTTTCCTTCTCGAAACCAACGTATAAGACAGGTGTCTGTTTAGGCTGTGTTTCCTCCTTCGTCGCCGTCTCGGAGTGTCGTGGGCGGAGAAAAGCCAGCTCCCTCAAGCTCGAACGTTCCTTACTCCCCATGACCTCGACAATGCTCTCCCGCACCTCTTCCGGCACGCAGACAGCCAAACGCAGGTATCCTAGGAAGTGAAAGAGGTAGAGGCTAGTGTCGAGGGGGGAGGAGAAGGAGGAGGAGGAGGGTTAGGTCGTTGACAATGCGACGAAGAGAGTTCCAACGGCGTTTCTTCGCCTTGTGGACCATGGCGCAGCAAGATGAGGGAGAGAGTCGGGAATGAAATCGAGATAGACGGTTTAAAGCGATGATGGGTGGATAGGGATTGGGTTGGAATTCGGGGGACGTGAAGAGGGGGAGGGGGGGAAGGTGATGGAGCTGTTGCCGCGAGAGCAAGAAGCCAAGCCAGGAGAGGGAGCGTCAGCTTTTCTGCTCTACTAAAACGTGCAGCTGCTTCAGCAAGAAGAGCTTCCTGCGGCTCCGTATGGCAGCAAATTCCTTCTAAAACGAGAGGGAACAGGGTAAGACGAGACAAAACGACTCACCAATAGCACGCCGATCTTCTCCAACCACAGCTCAACTAGAGCGTCCCTAGCTTCCGATTCAGCAGTAGTGAATCCAGCCTTCGTATGCACTCTGCATCCATTGTCTATCAGCCCCCTCTCTTTCCTCTAAGATGCCACGCTTCCGAGCCATCCATCAAGGTGGAAAACGGCGAGATTTCTTTCCCTCTCCGTCGACCGTTGACCCAGTCGATGAAGGACTCCAACGACATCGAGGGGGATGATAAACTCTCGGAGTCCATAGCTCTTCAGAAGACCTAAGAGATTTCTGGGAGGGATTGGGATGGGGAAGTCGCTATAGCGAGGAAGAAGGTCGAGCTCCTCCCGAGGAGGAAAGGGAGATGGCTCCAAAGGTAGAGGTCCAAGGGGAGGGCGAGACCTCGAGGCCGAGAAGGAGGAGAGAGAGGAGGATCTTGCTTGTTTGGAAATGGTTTGTGAGGGTAAAAGGTCAAGGAGGGGAAGTGGTTGAGGTTCCAAAGGAGCCGAGTGATGGAGGGAAGGAAGGAGGAGAAGGAGGAATTCCACCGTCAGAGCTTCAGACTGACATTTTTTCGACTTCTCGCCGCTCCTCCATACTTTCTTCCCACTGATTTCTTCCAGAGATCGAGGTGCCTCGACCGCAATAGAATCGATCGTGAGATATCTCGTCGGCTCAGAGATTGGGATATCCAACAGCATCTCAAGGAGCTTCAACTGGTCGTTCCTTCGCTTTTCCCGAATCCCTTTCTTACTCTCGTCTATTGGGCTGGCATACCATTCGTGAATCTGTCAAGCGCGGGGTCGGCCACGTGTATCGTTGGAACTTCACCTGCTTCTTCGTTGCATAGTTGCATGGGTCTTTGATCTGCAGTACAAGTAGGAGACGTACTTCCGGCATTTAACACTCTTCCGGCCAAAGTTCGTCCCGTTTCCCTCCAGTCTTCCTTCGCGTCGACTTCATCCGTCCGATTTGTTTCGTTGCTGTTCTCTTTCAAGAACTCCTCCCTCCGCGCTCGCTCAATCCACCTCACCTCGACCAAGACGAAACTCAACCGAGCCCAGATGGATGCAGATCACCAGCATGATTTGAACGGTCTCTCTTCAGGAGAGGAAGAAAGAAAAAAGAGGGAAGAAAGAGGTGCAGTGCCATCCGCATATGTTTCGAGCAGCATGTCATCCATATCTCCTCCCTCCTCCTACAGCCACCCTCACCTCTCCTCTCACCGGAAGAAGAAGAAGATCTTCCGCCTAGACTCCACCTCTCGACTCGGACGAATCGAGTCCTTCTTACATCATCTCCGACATCCCTCCTCCATCCTCTTCTGGCCAGATTTCACCATGTACTTCCTTGGATCCCTCTGCGGCGCTTTCACCCTCGTTGGAGCGCTTCTCATGGAGCCGTACGAAGAGAGCTTGACTTCGCCGAACTTCCTGTTCGCCTTGTGGGTTTGCGCTTCTACGTGCGAGGTCAAGGCGAAGTGGGCGAGGAGGAAGGAGTGGTTGAAGGAAGGGAGGGAGAAGGCTGCTGCTGCTGGTACTGGGGGACGGCTCGAGGAGGGAAGGCGGTAGATGGATGCGGAGGAGGCGAAGGTTGGGTTGGAGAGCGGGAAGGTTTGAGAATGAGGTGTTCGAGGTGAGTTTGTTGTGGGCTGATAGGAAGGGGGAGGAGGCAGAAAGTGAAGGAAATGAGCTCATCATCTCGAGTTCTGATCAGTTCCTCTCCTTCTCGTTCCTTTTATCTCAGCCTTCAAGAAACCGATACCACATTGCCCTCGACAGCTCCAGGCCTCGGATTTCGCTGTGACCCCATCCTCACCTGGTTCAACAGTCCTTTCCTCATCCTCCTCCCTCTCACTCTCTCCCATCTCCTTCTCGTCGCCTCGCCAGGTTTCCTCGTCGCTCCCAACCCATTCACGTCCAGCTCGATAGTTTGCCTCCATCCGCCGTCAGAAGCCTCCCTTGGAAGAAGAGGAAGGGAGGGTAAGGAGGGGAAGGGGTTTCGGGTGGAGGGAGGTTCCCGAGCGGCGTAGGGACGCGCAAAAGCTCTCCAGCCTTTATTTTCCGGGGAAAAGGTGCGCGTACCTCAAGCGTGCCTCTCGATGAGATCTCAACAGCGACCTTCCCAACCTCTGACAGTCCCTTCCCCTTCATTCTCCCTTCCGCCTCCTTCCTCCTCCGGTCCTCTCTTTCCTCCTTTGACGATTCCCCCTCCCCATGGCACAATTCGTTCGAAGAGGGCCTCAGTTAATCGTGAAGGAAGGAAGAACGAGAAGGTGGAAGAGGCGAGGGAGGGAGAGCATCTGCGTGTCACCCACTCGGGACGGGTCCGATGGTGAGGTTCTTTGTGCTCCTACACGAGGGGAGACTGGGTCGAGTCGAATTGGGAATCTTTCGATATCGGGAGGTGGGAGAGGGGAGGTCGGGGTGGGACAAGGGAGGAACGATGACGGGGGCCTTTCAACAATGGGGGACTTTCGACATCCTCCTCATTTGCTGGTCGACAACGAGGGGGTAGAAGTCGAAGTGGCCCGTCTCTGTGACTCGGTCTGTATCGTCGAATAGACCCTCCCTCTGGCCTAAGCTACGCCAAGTGGGCCATCGACTACATCGAAGCTCCCGAAAGATACTTCACCAATGCCTCTTTGATGGCCACGAGCCATTGTCAGTTCTGTCTTGTAAAACTCGCAATTCTCTCGCCGCTTCCCGACGCGTCGAAACTCGAGCCCTCGACGTTCCTTCGATAGTACGCGTCTGGGGACACTTACGCCGCCACCATGTCCACCAACTCTAGCGCCAGATGGCAAGGCTTCGTAATTATGGTCTTTCTGCTCCTCTGTCGCTCGAGATAGACTAACAACGAAGAATAAACGCGACGTCGCCCACGGTTTCCCTCAGGTTTGCTTGACCGTGTTCCACATCCTTCTCAGCTTGGTGACCAGTTGGTCTGTCCCTCCGCTATGAAATAGACACCCACGTTTCCCAATCTCTGAGCATCCGACTTTCTCCTCTTCAACTGTTCTGTTTTATCTGACTCCTTGTATTGGCTTTGTTTCCCTCGTGTTCGTTTGGTTCTCCTCCCTACTCCACAAATTTCTTACCTTTCTCTCACCTTGAATATCTCGCCATTATTCCATCCTCCTTCGGTTCGAACATAAACGGCCTTTTGCTCATGTCGGAGCTCGATGCAACTTACATCACAAAGAAATCAAGCAATTGCTTTGGAACAGGTTGCAGAGTTGAAGCCCTCAGACTTTCCTGTGGTACTAAGGACGATGTTGGTATTGAGCGAGACCACGGAGGGCGAGCCGCTATACCGGCGACGTGATGGTTTCCATCTTTCTCGATCTTAGCGGCCGCGCTATGACTGCGGCTCTGGCTGCGCGTTCTGAACCGCTCACTACTCCTTTCATCTTCCCTTCTTCATCCTCCGCTTCACAGTATTCGGTGCCCCTAGCTTGTCGTCCTTGTGACAGTACAATACCACAAGCCTCGAAGGCATCACATTCACCTTCCACACCACACTTTTTGAGGCATCTGCCCTGCCAACCTTTTTGGCATACGCTCGACACCTCCTCTCTTAGTACCTTCCTTTTCCTACTCTCCCCCTACCCCCATGACTCGAGCCTGCAATGGCAGCCTAAGTATCGCAGTTTCTACTATCGACGTTGCGCCCCCTCCTCGAATTGCCAGCATTATCAAAACGCGTTACGTCTTATCTTGCGATACAGGTCGCTGGACGATGTTCAAACAATTGTGGCGGCAGTTCTGGACTACCACCTGTTATCAATGACCATCAGTCGACGAAAAGGGGATGGAAACAACAGGCTGTCTAGATAGGTTCTGCGGGGCTAGGCAGTTTTCAGAGCAGTGTTCAGAGCATTGACAGTAAGTCCTCCCCTTTTGGGTTGAAGAATAAAGATTTGCAATCCAAATGAATCTTTGAGAGCTATAGTACATCGATATGTATAGAACGAGGTTAGCCCTATATACCGAAGGCAGATCAGCCAAATAAAACGGAGCAAGAATGTAAGAGTATGAGGGCTGAAACATTACGGATTACTGGGTTACGGATGAGGATGTAGGAGTGAAAGCGGATCAAGGGGACAAAGCAGTTTTAACCGATGGACGGAACTAAGAGGGGTAAAGAAGTCAGAAAGGAGAAGTACACGACGTGGAAGTAAAATCAAACTGGTGCAAGAGGATGCTGTTGCGTCCGATCGACGTAGCATCGAAAGCTGGAAGTAAGAAAGGCGTCGTTCAGATAAGTGAAATCTTTCCTGAACCAGCGCGATCCAAAAACGAAACGAAACAAAGAGACTTACCTCGTGCTCCTTTCTCATCGAACGCGACTGATCTTCCGCCTAATGGTTTCAACGATCCGGTTGCCGTTGCCTTCGTGAACCAGCTCCGCAAGCAGTTGCAAGCTGACAAGATCCAGTCGAGAAAACGAGACGTCGGGAGCTGCGTTGAGCACTGTTGTCCCGAAGAGCTCGACGATCATGAGGAACTTGCGAGCCCGTTGAGGCCGCTTCTTGATGGCTTCTCTCGAAGTACCGCTGCTGTTGCCGTTGCCGCTCTTGATGTAGTCGGCCATGTCGCCATGAGCGAGGACCAGGTCGATGAGACGTTTTTGCTCCGGCTTGGAATCCCACGCTGAAGTCACGTCCTCCTTTGATGACTGCAGTCGGTGGCAAAGAAAGGACACAGCGTAAAAGGTCAGAGGTCGTTGGACAAAACAAGGTTGCTGAACACAGGACGGAAAGGTCGACTTACCATACAGAATGCTTTGTACACGGTTCCAAGGTCGTAGTAGGCCCAGTTGTTGGCAATCGTAAGACATCGGCTCCGTCTGTCGAGTTGATCGATGGAGCGTAAGGAGGACGCCAGCCGACCCAGAGGACTGGTCAAGGAAACGTCTACTGGTGAAGACCCCGACGCCAGCCGGAACAGTACGTTGACAGTCCCACCGGTTGGAGCGGTTGTTGAGAATGCTGGCTCCTGTGTCCGCGCTGCAGGAAGATGTGAGGATTGAGCGTAGCGAGAGGTCTTGCGAAATCAGATGAGATCAGTAGTTTGAAGATGTAAGGTCTAGCGTCGTATTCAATCTGGAGAGAGAAAGACGGACTCGTGAGACGCTAGCTTGGTGGTCAAGATGTAGACTGTGTATCAAGCTAACCTGGAGAGAGAAAGCTGTAGAAGTATAGAGAGAGAGTATAAGTACACGACTGATGAAGAGAAGGAGAGTAGGAGATGAACGAACACGGACTCGTGAGACGCTAGCTTGGTGGTCAAGATGTAGACGAGAGTAAGAAAGGAGGAGAGGGAAGCGAAAAGGTTTGAGGGAGTATAAGGCTGTGTGCAGAGAGAGAGAGAGAGCGAGAGTAAACGAGAGAAGCGAGCTAAACAACCTATTCTACTATAGAAAAGAACGAAAGAGATACGCAAATCTTCACAAGTAGAAAGTTCAGAGAACTATCAGGTGCTTGCGAGAAGAGAAGGGTGTGTGAATCCAAAGGTGTGTCAAAATAGAGGTTAAAGGAGAGGAGGTCGGAGACCTCCTTTTACAGGAAAAGAGAGGGCTCGGGCTCGGGCATCGAAACACCAGAGCTCGGGCTGAAAGTCTAGATCGAAGCGTGTAGAAGGATCTAGACGAAAGAGAGAAGTGGAGAAAAGGATAGAAGGTCGAGCAAGGCTCGGTCTTCGGTTGAAAGCAAGACGCGACGTGTCGAGCGACCGAGGCTCAGCTTCGAAAGGAACGCCTGAGAGAATGAGAAGGAAAGAAAGAAAGGATTGAAAGAGTAGAGGTAGCTAATGAGAAGTAATAGAAGTGCTGGTAGGGTCAAGGGAAGGAGCGAGGGTCATTCCCTGACAAGGAAGAGTGCTGAAGTCGAATAGTTGGAGGGTGTTGAGGAGCTGTACAGACTTGGACGCTCCGATCTGCTTCCTTGTCCTTGCTGGCTGATGTCGAGATGTCGAGTGCTTCAGGGAAACGAGGAAACGGTATGAGACAAAGGTTAATCAAGATATGGAACAAAAGGGCGACGAGCAGAGGGTCCTGAAGAACTAGAGGCGAGAGAAAGTTCGAGGGAGGCAAAAGACAAACGAAGTAGATTGGAAGACGAAACGATCAAAGGGCAGTGAGAACTTGAGACTGCGAAGGCTGAAACGATAAGTGGAGAAGAGTTATGAAAGGAGCGACGAAGGCAAAACGCGTAGTTGTAAAAAGACCGGCACGGTCGAGAAGAAACGAAAAGCGTAAACGGAAAATGAGACAAGGCGCTGAGACCTGATTTCCTGACTACACAGACTACAGACTTAGGGATATGGTTAGCCAGGGCCAGTACGAGTGACGAATACAACTGCAGCGTGCGAAGAGGAAGCGGTAAAGCCAAGAGTCCGGACTATGCAAGTTTGGAAAAGGTTTGAGAAGAAGAATAAAATATATCAAGAAGAAATATAAAAGCGCAAAAGGATCAGAAGCAATACACAACGCGACATAGATCGCTATCAACAGTCCGTTTCCCACCCTTCACAGCGACGCCAAAGGCAACGGGTTCTCGACCCAGTACACCGCGCGGAGCATCGACACAAACACCCTCAACGAGAGCTCGAGCTGGGGTCCATTGTACGTTGAGCAGTAGCCAGACTTGTCCGAGTACTCTGGATTGCAAGACCAGGGGTTGAGGAGTTTGACGATCCCAGGGTAGGGAGTCGATAGGTAGTCGATGCCGTAGGCGTGCAAGCCGATCATCTCGACCAGATGAGAGCGACCTTCGGAGTTGAGATTGTCGAAGTCGATGACGGTAAACGAGACCTCTTGGTTCCACTGGGAGTTGGATGCCGCCCACCCAGAGTCGCCCAGGAGGTGGACGACCCCAAACTCATCTTGTGAGCCCATCCCGTCGAGGGAAGTGGGGTAGGTGTCGACGGCGCAGATGACATCGTCTCTGATGCAGCGGAGGAGGGCGAGGATGATGGGAGCGGTGGATTCCAGGTCCCTGAACAAGCTGCTGGGTTGGCCACCTGTGAATGAGGCGAGGGCGATGTCGGGACGGATGCCAGTAAGGCCCAGGTAGCCGGTCCACCCTTGGTCCGTGGTGCTTTGCGAACGCAACTCCGGGTAGGCGTCGATGTACTTGGCGAAGGCCTTTTCGAGGAGAGGGACGAAGAAGACGTCGGTAGGAGGGTAATCGCCGTTGGGACCAGGCTCGACGGCGTCGAGGGTGGGATGGAAGCCGATGTATCGATCGCAGGCTCCAGTGGCGAGGATGGGTAGGGTGTCGTCGATCAAAACGGTTGCCTCCTTGCCTGGGTACTTGAAGTTGAAGGCGAGCTTGCGGATGAGGTTTCCGTCGGCGCCAACGTCGATGATGTTGTAGTCGATAGTCTCGACGAGGTACTTGGTCCAGCTTTCCGCTCCGATTCCTTGTGAGGCAAGGGACAGGATCGCACTTCCCATCTAGAAGGGACCAGGTCAGCTGGCGACTTTAGGTCCTTGTGGATAATGGACTCACTCCGCAATCACCAATGCTCCCTTGACGGACGTTTCCTGGCGTCAACCAAACGTAACCCTCGAGCGCCCACAACCCTCCCTCGGCGGGAACAGACCCGTTGCCTCCACCCAGGACCGACTTGTATTCGTACGTGCACCCGCCCTTGTCCGGGAACGAAGGCTGCCTCTCGGGATCGCTCAACGCTCCGAGGTAATCGGTGGTGCCCGTAAACGAAAAGGCGATGGTGGTGTTGCCCTGCTGGACGTCCGGCGCGTTGACGTAAGTTCCTGGTCGAAAGAACTCGGTGGATGTATTGCGGGTGATGCCAACCGTGACGGAGGAATTGTCAGGAGTGAGAATGACTTGAGAGACGTCGCCGTTGTCGGAGGAGCCCGAGGTCGTATTAACCGGAACGACGATCTCTCCTCCGTTCGGGGTGTAGATGGTGGTACTGCCCGACTCGGGAGTGGGCAAGGTCGTGTTTTGTAGGATGGGAGGGACCGCTTCGGTCGTGCTGAGGACGACGTCAGGAAGCTGGAGAGGAGTGGTTGTCTCGATGGTGATGGGGAAGGTGCACTTGTCGTCTGGAGATGGGTAGTTGTTGCGAGCTTTCCAGAGGGAGGTGGCCTGAGCGATTGTGCCCGAGAGGAGGATGGTGAGGGGCAAGGCGGTGAAGAGCATAGTGAAAGGAAGAGCGGCGTGAGGGCTGGATAAGTGTTGGTTAGAGAAAGAATTGGATGAGAAAAGAGATGTCGATGATGGAAACGTAGATATGTGCATCCATCCTCTCATGTGCGACGAAGCTGTGTGACCTTGGCGCTGATCCTGCCAACGCTGATCAGCTGCTTCTTACCAGGCTTCCCGCTCTCCCGCTGCGTGCCAAGCCGTTGTTTCAGTGACCACAGGACCGAGATCGTGCTTCTGCTGTGCGTAGGCAGCGGGAAGGAAACATGGTCAGGATCCAACGAGATGGAGGGTGCCCAGAGATCTGGTGTCCTGGATGTGTACAGCCCGACCGCGAGACTGGTAGGGTCTACGCAGCAAGCCAGACCAGAGAGGTTGTACGGACTCTCTGAATTCCCACCAACGGCTCGTCCTCCTCCCACTTCTGCTGATTGATCGATTGATCTGGAAGACTGACAATCAAATGTTACGTATCAGGTATCATGCGTTAGATCCGTAGAGTTCTCCTGCCACAAGGTCATCGAGTGGGAGTCTTGAAAGGACGATGGAGCAGTCGCGCCGAGTTGTAACTAGAACGATCTCTGTCTACCTCTCTCTTCTAGAGGTTTCTATCCAGATACGTCATACATCAATATGTAGTTCCTCCTAGTAGGTTTAACGAAATTGACCCGTAAGACGGGCAGAGAGAGAGGGCGAAGGAGGATGAGGACGAGGAGGAGGAAAAAAGGCAGCTCATGGGCTTCAGAAGCTTTCACGAACCGAGCAAGAAGGGGTTGCTTGATCTCCTTCTGGGATGGAGCGGACAAGCCCCTCGAGGTGAGCGAGCATGGAAGCGTTGGGGGATCGCTGAGAGGATGGCAAGGAGTTCATGGTAAATGAAGGAGAGGCGGGGGCGGCAAAGGGGAGGAGTTGACCGTTGTAGGACAAGGAAGGAAGGGGAGGATAATATGGTGAGCTTCGAGCTTTCAGCTTTGCGCAGCTGCAGAACGACGCGTCCCCCACCCAAGAAAGCTCTTACGGCAAGATCTGCAGTACTCACTAACAGCTCGACCCTCGAAGCTCCGACTCGAAGTCAACTCCGCAAATAGTCTGCCTTCTTCACGACGCGTCTCCTCCCTCTTCCCTTCCTCTTCGCTCTCTCCCTCCTCCTCCCTTTCCCCTTCATCTCTCTCTTACCAAACCAAGATCAAAGCATCTAGAATGGATGTATTCATGGCTGCTAGGCGAAGGAGGAGACACAGCCTAAACAGACACCTGTCTTATACGTTGGTTTCGAGAAGGAAACAAAAGAAACAAATCAACATGTAGACAGATGGAACGTAAATACGACTGAACTAGACAGGAAAGGTGCGAAAGCATCAAGCAGAGTATCGAAAACTACGAATCAGACGACGGCGGAACAATGTATTAGGATCCAGCTCAGGACACCATCCTGCAGCCCTCCCCTTCCCTGCCGACTAGCAAGACTGCCACTGAAGCAATGATGTAGAAAGAAGACAGTGGTGAGTATGTCTTCCAAGGTGAACGAAGTAGAAGTGACGGCTCAGTCCGAGCTAACGAACCATCTTCAAGTTCTTGACTGCCATTCCTCTCGTCTTGTGATCCTCTGGCCACGTCACCGACCACTTGGCCGTCGCGTTGTAGAACTATAAAATGGAAGTGTGATAAAGTCAGCGTTAGAAAGGGCGTCGCCGTAGCAGAGGTTCAAAGCGGATGCCAACTCACGTCCGACAGCGCGGTCGACGCAGAGTCCACCCAGGGCTTGTCTGATACGCCATCGGGGAACCATCCATTCGTACCACCAACCGCGACGTTCATGATCAGGAAGAAAGCTGGGGATATAGAGACGTGAGACTGAGTCAGCCTTGTGCATCAGACGCAACAAATTGGAACAGGAGAGACCGACATCGATCGAAAGGAGCAGAGTTGTTGTAGCTCTTGAGCCAAGGGTTGACGAGGCTGATTTGCTCGGTGCCGTTGGCAACAACAGGAGGAAATCTTCCGCGCTTGAAGAAGCTTTCCTTCTTGAAGTCTATCGCAACCATTTGGTTGATTCGAGAATCGACGTCTGGGGAGAGGGACGAAGAAGAGGTTCAGCTTCTTCGCGTCCGGATCCCACTCGAACTCAGAGTGACGTACAAGTCCAAAGGTATTTGTCGGTCCACTCGAGGCCATAGGTACGGTATCCACTGTTGTAATATCTACGACGTTGTTCCTGTAGTCGATGGACGGGAAGGCCAATTCATCAGCTTTGCACACTTGCTCGTGACGTTGAAACCTAGTGTCAACCCACGATCGATCCCCACGTCCAGTAATATCGGTCCAAATCCTTGAAAGGACCCCAGTGAAGAGAAGATGTGATATAATTGATGCCTCGGAAGGCGTAACTGGCAGCGTTTCCACGGCCCTCCAGGATCTGATCCGATTGATAGAAACGTCAGTCGATCACGCCAAGCTCGGTACAGTGGGAACACGAAAACTCACGTCAATCTCTCCGCTGATCGGCCACGCTCCGTAGTAGTTCTCAGTGGGAAGCATCCACACTGCTGGCCACAACCAGTCTCTGAAGACCAAAGGAAGAAGGAATGAGGATCGCTTTAGCTTTGGCCCCGAAGCCTTCTTCCCGAAGTATGCAGAACAAAGTATCAAGACTGAGTCCGAGCTCACCCAGTTGGCATCCTAGCTTGGAATTCAACCTTGCCGTATCGGATGCTGTGACTCAACTTAGTGGTGAGACGGGCGCTTCGGACAGGAGGGAGGATGGTTCCGGTCGTCGAGTTACTGGTCCTGATGCAATTTGGTCCAGTCGTATTGGACGCCGTGCAAGTACCAGTGAGATTGAGAGTGTATCCGTTGATGATCTGCTCGTTGGTGAGGAGGTCCGACGTCAGGGTTGGAACGATGTAGAGGGTGTTGTCTTCGACAAAAGCGTTGGTGCCGTCGTCAGTCGTCCAGTCAAACTCGCCGTTACTAGAAGAAGAAGAAAAAGTCAGAGGCGAGAGCGGGAAGACGTTCAGTCTTTGTAGGCTTCAGGACGCCAGACTCACCCGAAACCTCCAATGTTGACCTCTTGCTGCCACTTGGTGGTGTCAAACGTGTCGAAATTGTCTTCCATAACCAAACAGAGTTTTCCGAGGTGAGGAGTTGTTCTGTATGCGTCCCAGCATACTTGAGATACATAAAAAGAAAAGAAAATGGGTCAGACCGAGAACCAGGACCAGATTCAAGTAAGGAGAAAGAAGTTACAGATCCCGATGATAGCTAGCCCCACGATCAAACTCCCGATGATGATCCATCTCGCCCACTTCTGAGCAGGATCAGGGTGCTCCAACCAAGGCTTGGCGATTTCCCCCTTCAGCCTTGTGCTGATAAAAGCCTTCCTGCTGCTTGTCCCCGGGGTCCTCCTCATCTGCATGAGCGACCTTGCTCCTCCTGGCGTGCCTGTCGATCGGATGGACGCGGGCGGTCTCCCAGTCTCGTCGTTCGATATGTAGGATCCTGCTTGTGAACGCCGGCCAGAATGGAGACGTTGGTTGAGTCCAGTTGCCGAGACTGAAGCGGCGAGACGGGAAAGACTGGTGTACGATCCATCTTGACTTGGGGACCCTCGACTGGCTTCGGAGGAAGAAGGAGAGGGAGAGATAGGGGATGATTCGGCGCTGGGAGCGTGGGTGGATCCATGGTCGGCGATGGAACTTCCATCGGTCAGAGAGTCTGCTCCTTGAAGAGGTGCCTGGCCGTCTCTGGAACGAACAGGGCAGTCGTTTGCTTGTCGGCAAGATGACATTGGTTGTGAGAGAAGTATACGAGGAAGAAGATGAAACTCTCGATGGAAGAAGTCTGCTGCGCCAGACATCATGTCTGCGCCGTTAGCCGGAAGCGGGCCACCTTTTGACTTTGACTCGCGCTCCCTCCATCTCACAATCCCGTGTCGTCCCGCCGACTCATCTTTCTGTCTCCCGCAGAGCCTTCTTCCGAAGTAGTCTTCTCCGAAATCGTCTTTCTTCTTGCCCGATCCCTCCTTCAGATCCTACACATCTTCTCGGTGTGCTCGTTGCATTTTCAGTCCAGCCAAAAGTGTCCCAAACTAGCTACCGTGGCTTCTCCTTAGATCCTCATCATTTAGATATGTAGGTAGATCAGTCAGACGAGATCCTCTGATGTTCTGCTTCATGGAAGTCGTCCATACGCTTTGCTCTCAACGATTGACTGCGCCCAACAAACGCTGGGACTACATGTCTTCTTGAACCGCCGTAAGATTAAGGTACTGCTCTGAGCCTTCTGAACCACCTACAGTACAGAAGTAAGATCTCCAACGACGCGTCACATTTCATCAAACAGACGCTCACAGAGATGACAGCAGCGTTACGATCTGCAAAGCCTACATGGACGACTGCAAAACCAGCGAGATCGTCTCGTCAGTCGATACGGAGAGTCTCTTTCGTTGAAGCCACACCTTAATCACTCGAGAAAGTCCGTTTCAGGTCTCTGTCTGCTCTCACTTCTGTCCTTTCTCGTGATGACGCGGAAACTTATGCTTTCATGGCGTATTCCGTTATCGCTTCGTGTCTGTATGTGGGCAGGAAATGATAGGGAGACTGAGGAAGAGACAAGCGAGACAAAGAAGACGCGACCGACCCGTCGACCCCAGCGTATTGTCGAGTTCTTCGATAAGGAAGCTTCCCATTGGGGCCATACCTCCTTGAATTTGCAATAGTTGAAATAGATATCAGCCCGGTAACAAACGGAACGGAATCCAAGAGGACGCTGTTCTTGTTCCTCGCTTGAGGGGTCTTGCTGGGTTGGAAGGTATCTGTTCGGGCTGGTCTCGTCCTCTCCCTTCCTGATGCTCTTCAACTCTCTTCCGGATGCCCGAGAGCTTTCCAGTGTGAAGCTGTGAAAGTGAGAACAGGCCTCTCCATCCGTGAGATCTGTGATAACGAGCCGTTGAAGGCGGCATCGTGAGATCGTCAGGCGGGATTGAAAAGCATGCCGGTGGAAGGAGGGATCGTGAGCTTTGTGCGGGACCTTGAGACCAAGCCAGCAAAAACGGGATCACTCCCTCGGGCCCTGTGAGACAGGGGTTTGCATCCTTGCTGGCCATGGAGCTTTGGCTCCGAGGCTCGCGCACCTCGCCCATCCTGCAGTACCGGACTGGCTCCTTTTGACCATCGACCATCATCTCCTTCAGTTCTTTCAGACTTCTCTCCTTTGTTCTTTTTGAGATCACCAGTAAGCAGCAAGCCCATCAGCTCTTCACTCCTCCTGGACAAAGCATTGACGACCTCAGAGCTCACCTCTCTCGCGCTGTTCGCCTCTTTTTTCAGCCCACTGAGCTAGCTACCCTCGTTAGTACTGCTCAGTCTTTGCTTTCTTCTCAAGCTGGATGGCAGGAGAACGAAGAAGCGCACTGACTCTTCGTTTACAGCTTCCTCCCCGCCTTCCCCTCCATGGGTATCTTCCGCCGAATCCCTCAAGCCTTCATCCGCAGGAGCGGCCTACAATCTACTTCTCCCAGCCATGATCATCCCGGTCTGGCCGTTGATCCGCCCAACGAGATTACGACGTCTGGGGAAACGCAGGACGAAGGCAAGGAACGCTCGGCTCGACATCGTCCTTCAACTTCACCCTCCCTTACATCGGATGGGAACAACCCCCAGGATCACCAAACCTCCTTCAACTCGCTCAAATTCGTCGGGATGGAGTTCGAAAAATCAGCTTCCGCTCCTTCTCACCTCACTTCGGTTCAAGAACTGAGATACGACGTTGACGATCAAGAGGAAGAAGGCTACGACGAAGAGGACGGGGAGGAAGGAGACAAGTATGCACTAATGACGGCTCATCTCTATCAGGAGGCTCAAAGTTTGGGTTGGTTCAAGAGTAAGAAGGTCCTTGGGATGGGGGCGGTCAGTATCAGGATGGGGAAAAGGCAGTACAAGTGAGCACGGCTGTCCTTCATCGACCTTCGTTCGAACTCTCGTTTTACTTCACACGGCTCATCCTTCTTTTCTTCTTCCTCGCGTGAGCAGAACCTTCCCTAAGGTCTTTCATCGAGAAAGGAACGCCGAAGCCATGATCGAGTCCTCTCTCGCTTGGGAATCTGCCATCGCTACCCTCAATCCTGAGGTCGCCATCAAGATCACTTCCAAGGTCGTTCAAGCCATCATGGCACGCATGTAAGCTGAACCAACATGTCTCGTTCCCTCGCCACTCTTTGACCTCCTGCTCGCCCAAAGCTCGCTCCGCTGACTGTCCTCCTTCCTCCGTCTCTCTCTTCCTCTTCCACCCTCATCCACTCATCCGCGACGCACCCCTAGTCCCCGGGATGCGACCGACCTAGCGATCGACGCCAACACTCGGATCCAAGTCGTTGATGAAATCGGTCACCTCGCCGGAGCTCGAAAACATCAGTTCGCGGCGTTCGTTCGTTCCGGAGCATGTCTCGTCGTCTGGTCAGACCAAGTAGACACCATCCTGGAGTCAGCCCGAGCTCTTGAACTCCGGATGATCCAATACGTCTGGGTCTCTACCACTCACGGCAACGTTAGAGACGTAGAGAGCGGAGAGGTGACGGACACGTTGGACGAGAAAGGGGGCTTCTCGCTGGACAATGCTACAAAGGAGACAAGCGTCGTGGCTCAGAAGGAGAAGAGGCCGGTGATGCTGTTCGCTCCGCTCATCACTGCGCTCGCTATCTGTTTGAACATGGTCATTGTTGGGAGTGGTGTTCGTAAGTCCGAGACGTCTTGTTCTCCTTTTTTCTTGCATGAGCTTGACCCTCCTCCATCTATCTCATTTCGCAGGTCAACTTGTCAAAGCTTCCCTTCTTGACGGAAACTGGATTCGATTCGCTCTTCTCGCGTCCACTCCCTTTACCTTCCTTCTCGCCATGGCTCGTTCCCTCTAACTGCTCCTCCCCTTCTTCCCATCTAACCCAAACTTTCCTCTATGGTCACAGTTCTTCTGCATCTGCGTCGCTGGAAACATCTGGCAAGCTTTTGGACCCATCGCCCACTTCCATCAAAACTCGTCGTACTACTCCGGTATCGCTCCTGCTAGGTCTCTCAAGAGCAAGCTGCCTCATTTTACCGTTCAAATGCCTGTTTATGAGGTATGTGCAGACATGTTTCTGCAGCTTCGCGCTCGTCTGGGTGCGCAAAGAATCAAAGCCGAACTTTTCCTTCACGTTGGCTTGATTTGACTCCACTTCGAAAGGAGGGCCTCGAAGCCGTTATCATACCCACCATCGAATCTCTCAAGACGGCTATCACTACGTGAGTCTTCTTCTTCTGCCTTCCGCTCACTTTTGAACACGACTGACGCGAGCTTACCTTCATCCTCTCCAGCTACGAACGGCAAGGAGGAACGGTGTCTATCCTGGTCTGCGAGGACGGAATGCAGGTTGGTCTCGGTCGCGAACTTACTTGTTCCGGGGGTTTCCCGCCTTCATCAAACTCACCTAAGCTTATCTTTCCTCACCTCCCTTACCACGGAACAGCTTTGGAGCGAAGCTGACGCCGAGGCTCGAAAGGCGTACTACGACCGAAACGCCATTGGCTGGGTCGCTCGACCAAAGCATGGGTTTAACGGTTTCGTCAGGAAAGGAAGGTTCAAAAAAGTAAGCTCGCGATTCTTTCCGACGTCGATCCGCGTCGAGCTCACCGTCTCTCGCTTTCTTCGTACGTGCATTCTGCCAGGCTTCCAACTTGAACTTTGCCTGCGCTCTGTCGCTTCTAGTCGAAGAAATCATGGACGAAATTCGACCTGGTCCCAGTCATGACCAAGCGGATCACTGGTCCTGGACGGACGACGACGAGGGAGAGCTTTACGGGAAGGCCCTTCAAAGGGCTTTGGCGGAAAGTGGAGGAGTCGCTTGGGCTGCTGGGAACATTCGAATGTGAGTTGACGTTGTGGTAGAGGAACGGACGGCGGCTGGGATGATGAGGAGGCTTGGGATGCTAGAGGCCTGACCTCATTTCGCTCGCGTGATCGGTGTTTGCAGCGGAGAATACATCCTTCTTATCGATTCGGATACTCGCGTGCCTGAGGTGAGTCTGCTTCGGTCTTCTTTTACTTCTTTTCGCTTGAGTGTGGTCCCGATTCTGACGGGCCTCTTTTGGGCTTCTTTACTAATACAGGACTGCTTCCTGGACGCTGCTTCGGAACTCGACGCCTCCCCAGAGGTTGCCATTCTTCAGCACGAGTCCGACGTCATGTTGGTAATCGGCCACTACTTTGAAAACGGTGAATACATATGTTTTTGTTGCTCAGACGGAACGCGAGCGTTTGTGCTGACGCGAGATGGTTTTGACTTCGTTCAGGTATCGCCCACTTCACTCGCAGAATCAACAAGGCGATTTCTTTTTGTTGCGCCAATGGAGAGGGTGCCCTGCAATTCAATTCTGAGCGGTCATGTGTCCTGTGGGCGAGCGAGCTAACCCTGATACCTTCCTCCTTCGGATCTTCCAGTTGCTCCCTTCGTCGGACACAACGCCTTCCTTCGATGGTCTGCTGTCCAGGACGCCTCCTTCGTCGATGCGGATGATGGAGTCACAAAAGTATGGTCCGAGACTCACGTTTCAGAGGACTTTGACATGTCGCTACGACTCCAGATGAAGGTTGGTTGCAATTTTTCTCTCTTGTTTTCTTATGAAGAAAAGGATGCTGACATAGCCTCGCCACATTTTGTCATTACAGGGATACTCTATTCGTTGGGCGACTTACAGCAAGGGGCAATTCAAGGAAGGAGTTTCGTTGACTTGTGGCGATGAACTGAACAGATGGCAAAAGTATGCGTACGGATGCTCGTGAGCCTCCCTTCCTTCTTCCTTCCGTCTCTGCCTCCTTTTAACGTCCTCCCTTCGTTGACATCCACGACGTGTCGTGGACCTTCTTCCTTTTATCTTCCAGAGAGCTCCTTTTCTACCCTTTCAAGGAGTGGTTCAAGAAGGGACCGGTCACCACGCTCTACCACACGTTCGTCTGGTCCAACATCCCCATCCACTCGAAGGTGTCCGTTACAGCCTACATCGCTTCCTACTACGCTATCGCTATCGCCTTGTTCATGTCCACCTTGAACTGGCTCCTCGTCGGTATCTGGTCATCGTCTCTGGATAAATTCTACCTCGAGAGTTGGCAGGTCTTCCTCACTTGCGTGGTCGTCTTTTCGTTCTTGAGTAACCTCTGCTCCGCTGTGCGTACCTCCCTCTTGCTTCCTTGTCATCAGACTTAGCTGATCATCTTGTGATTGATTCCTGAAACGCAGATCTTCATGTACCGACTGAAGGAAGCAGGTCTCGGATTCAGCTTGGTCCATAACGTAAGCTGGCTTTTCCTTTTCTGCCCCTCCTTTCTCTCCAGTCCTCTTTGACTTTCGATCGACTTCACCTGCAGTTCAAATGGCTGCTCTTCTTCTTCTTCTTTTTCTCGGGGATGTCCTGGCACCTCACTACTGCTCTTGTCGCTCATTTGGTCTCCTACAACAGTGCGTTGCCTCAACGCCTTGTGTCTCCTCTGCATCTGTCTCTCTCACATCCTTCTGCTGACTACTCCACCAACCAACTTACTGGTTGTCTCAGTGACTTGGGGGTCAACCGTAAAGGAAGTCCAAGGTTCGCCGATTCCTTTTCCCAGTTTCACCACCAGTTCGTCCGTTCAGCTTTCTCACGCCGCCTTCTTTATTTTTCTGTTTGCTCTCACAGTCTCCAACTTCTTCGCCGAGGTCCCAGCTATCCTGAAAAGGTTCAATACGGCCTATATCTACGCTTTCACAACCATCATCGGTATCTCAATCACGGCGTCGGATCTCGTCCCCGAGGGTTACAGGATCACAACAATGGTCCGTTTCTTTCGCTTGCTTCTTTCGCCCCTTCGCTTCTGATTTTCGTGTGCCCACTTTGATGTCTGTCTCCCCTCCCTGACCCTAACACTTCACTTTGTTTCCTCAGACTGCCATCTTGCCAGCGGCTGTCCAAGCCGGTTGCCACATCTTGTGCGTCTTAGGTCTTGGTCTCTATCTGGTTGTCAAACGTCCTTCTTTATATCCACCCAGCTTGTACTGATGTTTTAGTCTGTTTTTAACCTCCTTCAGGTTCCCGATTGTGAGTCTTCATCCACAAGTGACGCCTCTTTGGCTCTAGTTGAATCTGTCTGACTTTGCTATTCCTTTCTCGTTCCCTCCTTTCCTCGACCCTGGAGACTCTGAACCCGTGAGTGCCTTTCCTTCTCGTCCCGATACCTATTATAGCAGCTTTCTCACCCCTGACCGCGTTCTCTCCTTTCCTTCTTTTCGCTCAGATGGCTCATGATGTTCAACTTTTAAGCCACCTCAAACCAATTTCTTATCCTCGCTTTCTCTGGACTTTCAGTTCTCATCTCCCTTTTCTTTCCATTGCTTGATAGCCTAGCACTTTTTCTGCTTCTTTTTTCATTGGGTTACTGGTCTTTTTGCCGTCTCTGCTTCAATACCTGTCCTTACCGTTTGATCCATCTCCCGCTCGAGTCGCGCCTTCTTTATCTCTTAGGCTCACTATCTCACAGTCAAGTGCGTATAGCTCTCTTTCGTTAGCAAGATTGTCTTCATGGACCTTCGTGATATGGAGCTTCCTCTAAGTCTCTCTCATCCTCTACTCGTCCTCTCCCTTCCTCTTATCTAACGAACAAAGCATAGAACAATCTTCTTTTATTCGGCGACCAGCCTGGCAAGACTGGCCTACGGCATGGGGGAGATGGTACTCGGATGTGTAGATCAGGGCCAGGACGCGAACAAAAAGAATGGCGGACTAAACGGCAAACAGAAGTTGAACGAAATGAGAAACAAGAAATCAAGGTAGCCCCTTACCCCCTCAACTTCGCCCTCTTCGCGCATAACCCATGAACGACTGAGTTTGAGAAAAAACACCTGTTTGAGGATTCAAGGGTGTTGCGTCGCCAACCTGGGTAAAGGAAAGGTGTTCGGAGGGACGCTAGGCGAAGGTCAAGACGTAGACGAGACTATCAAAGGAGGAGGGTGCAAACGAAAACTAGAAAATTACAGGGAGTAGGGGGGTTGCTTTAGGTCCGGGTAAGAGAGAATGAGCGAGAACAAGAGGAGAGATGCGAAGTAACGACAAACGAGCTAATCAATCAGAGAGAGCAAAGAAAGATCAACAGGATCACCAGAATCTTGTCGTGTCGAGTGGCCGAGAGTCCCGTTGTCGGAGCATGACGACGTTGCCGGTGAGGGATGAGAAACTGAAGGTAGACAATGAAAAGGGGAGGAATAGGAGAAGTCTGAGCGATCGAAGCAAGAAGGAGGGGAGGAGAAGAAGAGGGGTACAAAAATGAGCGAACTCACCCGTTTCCGATAAAGACTTCCGACCTCCTCATGAGCTCCATGACGACTCCGATACCCAGCTCCGTCATCCTCCAAGAGTTGCATCCAAGATCTTCCTCGAAGTAGACGCGTTTCCATCCTCCTCCTCCTTCAGATTCTGTTCGACAGGGCGAAACACAACAAAACTAAATGCAGATGTAAGCCCTTTTGCCTTCCGGATCAAGTCATTCCCCCCGAGAAGTTCAGAGAAATGCAGAGCAGGGACCTACCAGGCCTCAAAATAATCCTTCCACTTTCTCCTTTCCCCCGATCCAGCTTCAGCCATCCCACCGACGAAAAGCGACTTCAGTCGCGGATGTTCCCTTCTGAGCCTTCCAGACGTAGACAGGACTTGTTTGATGCTCGGGGAGCAGTGGCTGGAGTAGATGACGTTTTTCTTGTGCTGGGAGACGGACCAAGTGACGGTGGGGAAGCGATCACGAAGGATGGGAGATCGAGAGAAGGAGGTGAAGTTGGAGGTCGAGGAGGAAAGGCTGTCGCAGTAGACTGAGAGAAGTTGGGGCAGGTGGATTGCTGCAGATTGGTTTACAGAAGGATGAACAAAATTTGGTTCGATATCAGAACTTGTGGGGCAACGGGAAAGCAGGGGGACCCAAGAAACGCTGAGAAGATGCGACGCAACAAAGAAGACACCAAACTCACCGAGCAACCCGACCAAAACCTCGGGCTTCGTCAAATCTCCAGTAGCTTTGATGTCCTTGGTGGTAGTCATAGCGGCGACCTTTTTTCTATCAACAGCCACTCTAGCCACTCCAGCGGTCGCTCCAGTCCGAGCACCAACGACGAAGCCACCTCCTTGGACAAGCGTCTCGACAACTTTGTTCACTACCGCGTCAATTCTGTTTCCCCACTTCCAACCCCGCACTCCTTCGCTAACCTTCAAAACGTCCCAGAGCTCCTCCTCACCAGTCTCACCTCCTCCACGCGCGAGCAGGAACTCCACCAAGTCTCCTTTGATCTCCAGACACCGCTCGTCCTTCCACGTCTCCATAAACTCTCCTAAGATCGACAACCTCTCATCCACCCTAGCAGTGTCTCCAGGACTTGATAACAGAGCAAACTCTTTATTCTTCCTCTTCCATGTCCCCTCCGCCAGCTCCTTCTCCCAGACCGCACGCGGATGAGTTGGGGTTTCAAGTCCAAGAACGACGCGTTCTGGGCCGGGACAGACCTGTTCGTAGCCTTTTCGTGGGATTGTGCCAGGGGACTCGGCCCTGAAAGCTGCAAAGAAATGTTGAAGGAAGGCGGTGAGAGGGATGGAGGAGGGACCGACGGGGAAGATGGAAAAGGGAGAGGAGCCGAGTGGGAGAGCCAGTGGTTGGAAGACGTAGGTTCTAGGTTTGGAGAGGTAGGTGGAGGTGGCTAAATGGTGTTGGAGAAGGTGAGGGAGGATTTGAGCTGCACGGAGGGAGGCACAGCAGAAGTGCGAAAGGAACCAAGGGGGCAACAGGAGCAAAGGTGCAGTGTCAAGCTACTGGTTTTTGCCGTGGAATACGCGTTTGTTCGTGGGCAGCGGAGGGGAAGGAACTAGAAAACTTGTGGAACGTACAAGTGATACAGGGGGCTCTCCTAGTCTCCAGTTAGAAAAAGGGAGCCGCAGAAGAACAGACAGTCAGGAACGAAACAGATGGAGGGCAAGAGAACGGAACGGTTGCGAACGCCGTTCACCCCTTCACAGACTTCCAGTGAACGAACTTACGGAGTGTCAAACATCAGCAGCCTGATATCGTCCTGCTCCTGGAGATGCAGGTTTTGTAAGAAGGTTTCCTCTTCCCATTCCAGCCTGTAACTTGAAGGTAGGGGGGGTGCAAGAGAGGATTTGAAGAGGAGGACGAAGCAAACGAGGAGGAAGATGCATCGACGAGGGAAGGCATCCCAACGAGCTGGAGCTCGAATCCCGGAAAAGAAGGACAAGGCATGTCCTGGACGAGATGCTCCGGGAAGACCAGAGACGACGGGAAGAGGCAACTTTGAAGACCGACAAGGTGTGGCCCTAGGGAAGGAGGAGAGAGTTGACATGGTCTGCTGAAGTGAGGTAGGAGAAGGAGGGTAGGCTGGCGGAGGAAAAGAGAAAGGAAGTAAGTGGAAGCCAAAAGGTAATTAGAGAGTTGTCTGTTGTCGAAAGATCGCATCAAGCTCACTGGTGGTTCCAAGCGGATCTCGATGTCGTTTTGTCTGGGAAGGAAGGGGGGATGGAGCTGGGGGGAAGAAGAACGAGAAATGATTCAGCTCGCTTCCGCGATCTTCCTTCACGCAACCCGGACTAATCTCACGAGTGATCGGTAATTCGGTCTCAGAGGTGATGGGCGGGATCTGCAGGACTTTGTGCAGGATTTTGGAGCATTCCGTTCCTAGATACCTTTTCCTCCAAAAACGTCGCTGTACGACCCTGGAACTTCCACTTCTGGTCGGACGCGTGTGCAATGCAGCCGCCTCCTTGAGATCCATTCTAATCTCTTTCCTTCACGCCTCTTGCCGAAAACAACTCGTTGACGAGCGGGACTACGCCTCTTTTTGTGCTTCGGCTTCGGGGAAGTTCATCGGAAGCTCTGACACGCTCTACAATTCTGCCTTCCTTCTCTGCAGCATGTTGGAGCGTATCTTGCGCGACCTTTCACTCTGTTCGTCGCACTCTGAACATTTCAACACACCTCCCGGCACCATGGACTTGGAGCTGTCCGGCTCCAGCGTCCCGATGTCTCACCCTCCCGGGATCCTCTTTCTACGAGTTCGGAGACAGTTCTCCCATCAGCCTCCACCGAGGAACGCTTGGGGTAACGAAGCGATATCCCAAGCTGTTCGGAAAAACTACCCCAATTCTTCGAAATCCCCCGCTTCTACTCCACCTACCTCATCCCTCTCACTCCTCCCTCTTACCTCTTCACAAACCCACCCATAATGATGCAAACGTGGTGGTTCCAGGACCCACAGGCGTACACTTCAACCCATCCCGGCGTTCCACGATCTAGCACGCAGGCTCCCTCGAGCAGCGAATCCGTCCGCAGTGCTATGTCCACGCAGAAGAACAAGAGAGCTGGTAGAGCTTGCTCCTATTGCCGTTCAAGGTCAGCTGTTGTCCTCCAGCACTGTCGCAAGCAAGTCTCGAAACAACATCGTGCGGGGGAACTGACCAACGTGAACTTCTCGTTCATTGAACAGGAAGAGACGATGTGATGGAGGAGACGTCTGTTCTAACTGCAGTCGAAACAGAAGGTTCTGCGAATACCGGCCGGTGTCCGACGACGATAACAGAGGTGAAACAGATGCGGCGACGTGGACTTGCCTAAGCTTGCTGAAGAGAGCTGACATCTTTTGTGCATGTTCTTCCTCACAGCCGCTAGGCGCAGGAAGAAAGACCTTCAAGCTCAAAGGCTCAAAGCTCAAAGTCTAATCCAGTCTCCAAGAGGTTCAAGAGAGATGACTTCGTACCTGCCGATTGTGGGTTGGGTGCTCGACGACGACGTGCCGTCAGTGTCGGTGAGTGCTGGTCCTTTTCCTATCCAACTCCCTCTCCCCCTCCCCCAGTTTCCTGACCCGAACATAATTTGTCAACGCTTCATAGCCCATTCCATCTACCTATAATCCTTGGAGTTCTCGCCTGTTTCCCTCCGTTCTCCTCTCCTCCCCCCCCGCCGAGGCCAACCCTTCGGTCCCTCCACTCGCAACACTCCCCTTCGCGAAACGCAACAGCGCCGCAATCACAAGCCCGCCAAAGCCCTCTTCGCCTACCTATCCCTTATCTTCTTCCTCATCGTCAACACCTAGCTTTACCTCTATATCCTCCTCCAACTTTTCAACCCCTCTTACCTCCCCCCTCTATGCTACCCAGGCTCGCTTCCAAGATATCCCTCCTTCAGCCTGGGTCATTCCTCCTCTACCAAACTCCCTATCCTCCTCCAACTTTTCAACCCCTCCTACTTCCCCCCTCTATGCTACCCAGGCTCGCTTCCAAGATATCCCTCCTTCAGCCTGGCTCATTCCTCCTCAACCAAACTCCCTACTTTCCACCGCATATCCTACTTCCACCACGGACCTCTCTACCTCCCAACTCGCTCATCCGTCTTACGTCCCTCTTCCGGAGGTTGGTTTCGAATTCGGCTTCCAGGAACTTCCCAACAGGCGACTTGTCGGAGGGCTATCTTCCTCCTCTGCCTACTGGTCAGCTCTACACTCGTCAAGTACATCTCGGGATCAGGAAGGCGTCCATTGGGGAGGACTTGCTCCTCCATTCCCCTTCGGATGTAGTTTCCATTGAGGCAGATCCTATCGTTCACGTTCAAGCTTTATCTCCTAGCCTACTTTCTATTGCTTCGTTCCTTTTTGTACTTTCTCTGATTTAGTTGAGTGTTTCTACCCTCCTCCGTATATCTGCGGTCAACACACTTCTTCAGTAGAATCCTTCGTCCCTTTTGCTTGGGCACATCTTCATTGATGGGTCGTCCACTTAGCTTAGGGAAGTCTGCAGGATGTGGTTCAAAGCCTGTTGTATAGAACTAGCTATTCGAAAAGTTTTTACACTATGGAACTGGTCACGTGATTCGAAGGTAGCCTACAGAGTAGTTGGTTACTGAGGAGGGTTACTGACACGGAGACTGAACGAGACGCGTTTTTAAGCTACTATGTAAGACCTCTCTGCGAGTCGCCACCTTCCAACATCGTCCATATCCTCGCCCAGTCGTACCCCCTTCGAGATCAACTCCTGCACACTCCCGAGGACACCTTAACTCGCGTCACAACGACTCCGAACCTCCTCTTCCTCCCGCCCTTGCTTAATCTACTCCTCCTCTCCTCTCCTCTCTCCTACTCCCTCAGCGTTACCCAACCGGAAAACTGGCACCTTCGCTTCAAATCCGGATCGGGATCAGGTCTTCTCGACGGGCAGGGGAAGGAGGCGAAACTAAGAAGGAGCTGGGTTCGTGAGCTTCGAATCGACAAGGAGGTCCGTCCTCCCTTCGACCTCGGACCCGACGGAACGTCTCTCTCCTCGCAACCGGAACCATTGTAAGACTACCATGAATTATACAGCTCCGTTCAAAACGCCCTCTCGCCTTGCTTCCTCTACCATCGCTGGGATTCTAATCTGCCCTTCCTCTTCCCTAACCTCCTCCTCTCCAACTCCCTCCTTCCAACTCTTCGTCCCTCCCCAACCACCTGGCCTCCCCACCTCGTCTATCAGCTCGAAACAGACCACGTCGAGGGGTACAGGAGAAGCATCAACGATGCTCTCGCTTGCTTCCCAGCAATCGAAGGGAGATGGCCCGTGAGCGGGGAGAAGCAGCTCGAGGACGCCGTTCGACAAGGGTTGTTGCGGGAGAGTACTTCGAGGACGTCAGCTCTCTTCGATGCGTTGGAATCTCGAAACATCTGGGTTTCTCTGGAGGATGGGGACAGAGTGGAGGACCTCGCCGAATGGATCAGTCTCAGCGACCACATGACGGCTAAACACTTTGTTTTCCCTCCTCACCTCCCCCTTCGTCTGCAATCCCATCATCCGTACGGCACCGGCTACGACCAATTGCTATCGACAACTTTTGGATCAACCTATCCTCTTTGATTGAGCTTTTTCTACCCTTCTACAACATCGAGTTCTTTGGCGCCGACCTTCGTTTCGTCAACTTCCCGCTCGACCCCTCGAAGGTTTGTTGTTGGTTCTGGCATGATCTCGCTCAGCAGATCGGGGAGGCAGAGGAGATCTGGAAAATGGTCGATAGGGATCGGACGAGGAGGAAGGGGAGTGAGATCTTGCTAGTGATGTGAAGAAGATGGGATGGACGTGGGTCGAAGGGGACGGGAGCGCAATGGAGTTCGAGGAAGGGCTGGGAGAGGCTGTGAAAGATCCATACGTGCACGATTTTGCGAGTTGGATTTCAGTTCGCTGATCCGCTTTGTTCAGATCCTAACGAGCTCGCGTTGTTCATTCGTTTCCGCTCGACAGGAATCCGACGAGGAGTGGGGAATCGAAGACAATTTTTCGACGACACGACGACTTGGACTTTGCTCCTCTCGACGCGTTTACTGGTCCAACAGAGAGCTTTTGCACTCTCTAGATTGTTATTTAGTCATCTTGATCACCTACTTCGCTTGCCTCCGTCCCTTCTCTAAATATCTCATCTGTCCTTCTTCCCTCTTCCCTCGACGCGACGAACCGCGCTCAAACCTTTGCTCTGCGCCCCTCTAGCTATTTTCACCGATACCCGAATTTAGCATACCACCAAATTTCAAAGACATATATGTAAATTTATGGAGACTAGACCCGCTACCAGAGAGGGAGATGCGGGGGAAGAGAGACAAAGGGTTTTTGATCGGACGCGTCGGGGATGGAAACGAGGTGTCGAACCAAGCATCACACAGAGAGATCAAGAGTAATCAGGGTAAACAGAGAACTAGCAAACATTCCGAATCTGAGGATCAACGAGCTTCCAAGCATCTGCTGCAAGAACTGGGTGGGGAGTTGCGAAGCCCACGGATCTCCCTTTCGAACTGCCTCCAGTCTCTTCCTCAAACCTGAAACCTACAATGAGGACGACTCCCCTCGCCCCAAGTTCTCAGCTATCGCGAACATTCTCAATAGAGAACGAATGACGAGCATGCACCCAGGATCCGGGGAGTCAGGTGCGACGAGAGGAAGTTGGATCCCAAAAGGACCAGTTTCGCTCAGACGAAGACACTCACGCGTCGGGGTCAGGGTCGAGGAGAAGAAACGTTGCCAACTCGGAGGAAAGCGCAGAGAGGAGGAGGGAGATTTTATTGCCTCTGGCTCCTGCTGGTAGTATGACGAGTACTAGTCCATTGAGCGTTTTGAGGAGGCTGCCTGGAATTTTCGGGGGAGGTGGAGGGTCAGGGCAAAAAAAGGATGCGACGTGGCTGCCGTAGATGGTTGATGGACTGTTTCTTGTTCTCGTTTCGTTCTTCTTGCCCAGTCTCTCCTTTCGGCTCTCATCGTTGATTTCTTAGCCAGCGCTTTCTCCTGCACTATTCCTTTCTTCGTTTTCGTTATCGCTCCATCTCCTTTCTCCCTCGTCGCGTCCGAACACAAAACAGCTGTCTTGAAACAGGTTTTCGGCCCCGGTCTCTGAATCTACACCCGCTCTATCTTTCTTATTTCTCTTCTCTGTATTTCTACATATACGATCTCCCTTTTTCTTTGCTCGCTTCCCTTGTTAGTTTTCATTGTTTGATAGGTTTGAGAGACGGGAGCGGGAAGGGGGCGACAAAATCCATGCTCGTCTGGAATAAGGTTTTTTTCTTTCGCCACTTCTATCGAGGTACGCAATCTAGCCCCCAGAAACACTCGAAAAACAGAATAGGAAGCGACTTTCTTGATTCGTTCTGACCAAGCCGGAACGACGACGCGACCTCGTCATCATCACCTCGTTTTGTTCCCTGTCTGTCCTTGTGTTTATCTGCTCAGGAAGACTGCTATCCCTCAAGTCAGGTGTGGTTACCGCTCCCGCGGAGGAATAGAGTTTGGGAAGGAAGGAAGCGAAGAAGAACAAGGGAGGGAAAGGACAAGGGCGTGAAGCGAAGATGAACCGAAAGGTGGATCTGGTCTTTTCTTCTTGGTGGAATACCAATTCCCTCGATTCCATCGTCAAGTTATCCCGTGTACCACCTAGCAGGAATCTTGTAGAGACCGGTTGGAATCGAGGAAAGAGCAAAGACCCTGAGACCATTCTCCTCTGAAAAGCGAATCATGCATGTTTTCAGGTTTTACAGAAGCTTATGGCCAAAACAAGGTACCGGGATATGAATGAGGATGGCCAAAAGAGGGTTTTCATTAGAGACAGTCAGGACAGGAACCCAGAGCGATTCTCGTTTTTCCACGGCTTTGGTTTGCTTCGCGTATCCTGCGTGGATCCGTTCTTGCTTGGGGGCTTTTCCTTTCTTTTCTCCGAAGGAAAATGACCTTGAGGCCAGGCCTTTTGTTTCTCATCTCAGAGGGAGCGACACTATAGGTGCTGGTTCGAGGACAACAGACGAGATGAAAGGCTCTCCCGTACTCCAATCTCGAGGGGACAAACAAAGCCGTCGATCGTCGATGAATTAGTTTCCTGATACCAGTAAGGAATCACACAAAGTGCCCGAGACCTGCGTGGGAACGAGAAAGGGAACGAAGCGGAGTCGAAGTAGCGAACTCCGTTACGATCCGTCTGTCTGCGTTTGCTCCCTAACCACCACCTTCTTTTTCGCCTTCGCTTTCCTCCCTCCCAGTCTTTTCTGCTTTCTCCTCCCTCTCCAACGCCAGCTTCTCTCGGTATCATGACCACTTGGTACTCTCAAGATCTTCAAGCTTTCATCTCGACGCACCTCGACCCCCGATTCTACAGCGCTCCAAGTTGTTCAGTACCCCCCAGCTCACCCGCTAAAGCGATATGCGATACCTCGTCTTCTTCTGGAGGAAGACAGAGAGCAAAGGTCTCATGTACTTACTGTAGGCTCAGGTAAGTTTTTCCGTCCTTCCGTCTGTGGAGCGCCCGACCGTTCGTCTCAGTAATTAAGGCCGGAAACTGATGCTCTCCCTCTCTCTCCTCTCGCTTTCGCAGGAAAATTCGATGCATTGGAGGTTTCGTCTGCTCGAGCTGTAGCAGAGCTAGAAGGTTGTGTGTATACAAGGAGGTCTCCGATGAGGACAATCGAGGTGAGTCTTGCTTTCTTGGTGTGTGCTGCGACGCGGTCTCAATTTACGAGCCCGGCCTCACCCACGTTCCATCTTCGCCTCTGCTTCTCAGCGTCCAGAGAGCGCAAAGCATTCCTCAAAGCCCAAAAGTTCGCATCAGAATCTACTGGTCGATCTCCTACGGGAAGCGTTTCCTGTCCAGATCGACCACTGCTCGGTTGGCAGCCGAAAACAGACGCAGCTTCGTTGTCGGTGAGACTCTGTCTCTCTCACCTCAGACATCTTTCGATCGACCTGTTCTAACGGATGTTCTTTTCATGCAGTCTTCGTTTTCCCGTCCCTTCCCCTCCGTCCTCCGCCCCTTATCTCCCCTCGCACGCTACACTCCCCTCCTCGCGTCGCCCAAACTCAACAACACCTACTCCTACCAGCCACTTCCCTCTCCAACCTACCCCTCCTACTCCCCCTCTTCTGCATCAACGCCCACTCTCTCCTCCTCCTCCGCCTTCTCAACCCCTCCCCCCTCTCCGCTGTACACAACCTTCGCTCGGTTCGACGAAGTCCCAACCTCGTCTTGGATCATCCCTCCAAGCCCAGCCTTCCAAACTCACACGAACTACCCTTCTACCTTCGTGGACCTCTCTACCTCCCCCCTCGGTTCCTCAGCCTGCATTTCTCTCCCCGAAACTGGACTCGGAGTCGGATTCGTTTTTGAGGAGTTTGAGCCAGACGCGTCGAACTCATCCCTCGACCCTGCTCCTCTCCCCCTTGCTGAGCATTTCTTCGTCCCGCAACTCAATTTTAGAGCCTCGGAACCCCTGATGGAACAGTCTTGGATAGTCGCTGACTCATGGGAGGCCCAGATAGAGCAGACTCCCCATGGTTGGGTCGGTTAGTTTGCTCTTATTTTTGGTTTCGTCGCCTGTCTGCTTCGCTTTCTTTCCACTCCCTCGTTGCTTTTTCGTGATTATTTTTGGGTACTTGTGGTCCTTCTTTTCCGCACTTTTCGATTGTTTCTCTCTCCTACCTCTCTGCCTCTTTCGCAGCTTTCTTCTCCGTTGTTGTTCGCTCTTACTCATCAGCTCTTTTTGCGTCCATCTGTATGTCTCCTTGACGAGGAACAGAAAAATAGGAAGGAAGAGCACCAGCCCTTTCTACCAACTGTCACACCAGCCAGCCGTAAATATCACCTTCGTGCGCTTGCCCTTCCCCTTCGCTGTGCACCGATCGTCGCCCTTCAAGTCTAGAAACTCGATTGCCTTGTTCCCTTTGTGAGTCCATCTCTCCGCTGTTAATCTTGTGTCGTCGGTCTGATGCAAGGTTGCTGTAAGACGGAGCAGTGACTGATCTTGGGGAGCTTTTGCGCGTCCCTCCGCCGGACGGAACCGCCCTCCACCCACGACCCCGTCCCTTCATCCCCTCCCTTCTTCTTCTTCCATGTCCTCTGCTCAAGCTCGGAAGGCTGTCGGTCGGAAAGAGCGGGATAAGCTGAAGAGAGCTAGTCTATCTGTTGAGGGGTTGATTGCTCTGAACGCTTCGAAGAATCCAAATCGACTTCCATCGAAAAAGAGAGCTCGAGGTGAGTTCGCTTTCTCTCCAACCCGAATCTCGAGACTGTAGGTAGACTGACCTCTTACGTGGTACGGGTGGACTCTTCCAGTGGAAACCCCTGTAGGTTTCATATCGGTCGATCGGCGGGGCAGCTATTCTGGCGGTGGTGGCTGAGCTCCTTCCTTCCTCCTTCCCTCCCTCCAGCTCGACTCCCCTCCCTCTCCCTCTCCTCCCCCAACACCCTCAATTGTTCCCATCCCTCGTCTCTCCTACGGCAGAACTGTCCCTTTCCCAACCAAATCCTCCTTCATACCCAAAGACTGGTCGTCTTTCCACGTCCTTTCGTTCGCCCCTCCCCTCGAGCTCAACAAGAAGGCTCTCCCTTCGTCCCGCATTCCGAACTGCCATCAAGTCCAGCCCAACAGCAAGGAGGACCAGGCCAGCTCGACAGAGGTGTGTTGTATCGATCCAAAGAGGGGGATGAAGTGAGAGCTCCTGGGATAGAGCAGTGGTTGTTGATGGGGAATGGGGGATGTTCTATTGGAGGAGGTCGTGACGGAGGGGAGGAGCGATGGATTTTAGACTCGGAGTTGCGAGAGGAGAGGGAGGAGCAAAGGAGGAGGCTGGGGAGGTACCGAAGAAGGCTAAACCTGCTGTGCATAGGTTCAAGGTGAACAAGGCCACTGGGAAGAGCGAGAAGGTGGAGGAGAAGCCGATGCGGCGAGTCGCACCCGGATGGAACGCCAACTTCAAACGAGAGAGGGTGAAGGAGGGAGAAGATTCCGCCAGGGATCTCGATACCAGGACACCCTTTCGATGCAGTTAGACTGCCTGATGTGGTGCTGTTTGGGGGAGAGGCTGTGGAGGAGAAAGCTTTGATGGTAAACGAGGACTGGAGGGTCGCGAACCAGGTCGCTCAGAATGCCTTCTATCACTCTCTCGTACCTCACGAAAAGGTTCGTCATCTCCTCTTTCTCCTTGGGATTTTACGATTGACTCAACTCATCTTTTTGATTTCTGACCCTGCTCTAGAGGGACTACACCAGGTCTCGAATCCCCGCCGCTCTCCCACACAACACGTACCTCGTCGACTCGATCTACCAGACCCTCACGTTCACGCTCTCCATGTCCACTCTTACTCGACGCGTCATGGATCATATCGTCACTCCCCTGTATACTGCGTTCCTTGAGGAAGGTCATCGTATGTCTCATGTGAAGGATAAGAGGCACAACGGGTTCGATTCGTCGCCGTTCGTCCTTATCTTCCCTTCTTCCCTCCCGTTCCCTTTCCTTCTCAACTCTGACTCGTTTCGCTGTTTAGTCCGTTTCATGCTGGGGGCATGCAAGGAATTGCTCACTACAATGATGCTCCTAAGCCTTCCCTCGAGGCTTTCGTCGGAAACGAGCGAGGTGAATGGATCGCGAAGCACTTAACGATTTGGGTTCGTTCCTTCTTTCTCTCGTTTGTTTGACCTCACTGGACCTGTCTGACCGATCTCTTGGTATGTTGGATCGATTTCAGGCCATCTACACCATCGAGTCGGACCTATTACCTCAGCTGAGGGTCCTGGAGAAGAGCTCGACTGCTGCTGGCGACTATCTTCGACAGACCTCTCAGTCAGTCGGCCTTCTCTTTCTTTCTGTCCTTGAGACCGAGGATCCTGACTGAACCGTCTTCTAGTTTATCAGGATCTGCGCCGAGCTGAAACACCACTACGAGGACGCCGCTGCTTGGATCGCCAACGGAGGAGCAACCACCCTCGCGTTCTTCTTTGGTCAGGCTGCCACGGCTCACACCGACTCCAACAACTGGAAGTTCGGTGCTGAGGTATCCGCCTCTACTGGAGATCACCACACTCTTCTCTTTCTGCTCGTGGACTACAACGTGAGTCCTCTGTTCGATTCGTCGTGCCTTGTCGATTTCGTCTTCCCCTCTCCTTCTCATTCGCTTTCGTGCGCTGAATCAGCTTCTATGGCTTCCAGATCTGGATATCCATCCCTCCCTACTCATGGATCTTCATCCGAGCCCACCTCACCTCCCACGCGACCTACGTCGTCCCTCACGAAGGGCAGGAACATCGAACACCGATGGAGGTTCGGACGTGTTTCTCCTCGTACATCC
>BBPU01000101.1:0-14188 GCA_000950635.1 Mrakia blollopis | reverse complement strand
TTCTACCCTCCTCCGTATATCTGCGGTCAACACACTTCTTCAGTAGAATCCTTCGTCCCTTTTGCTTGGGCACATCTTCATTGATGGGTCGTCCACTTAGCTTAATGAAGTCTGCAGGATGTGGTTCAAAGCTTGTTGTATAGAACTAGCTATTCGAAAAGTTTGTACACTATGGAACTGGTCACGTGATTCGAAGGTAGCCTACAGAGTAGTTGGTTACTGAGGAGGGTTACTGACACGGAGACCGAACGGCGCGTTACTAAGCTACTACGTAAGACCTCTCTGCGAGTCGCCACCTTCCAACATCGTCCACATCCTCGCCCAGTCGTACCCCCTTCGAGATCAACTCCTGCACACTCCCGAGGACACCTTAACTCGCGTCACAACGACTCCGAACCTCCTCTTCCTCCCGCCCTTGCTTGATCTACTCTCCTCTCCTCTCCCTCTCCTACTCCCTCAGCGTTACCCAACCGGAAAACTGGCACCTTCGCTTCAAATCCGGATCGGGATCAGGTCTTCTCGACGGGCAGGGAAGGAGGCGAAACTAAGAAGGAGCTGGGTTCGTGAGCTTCGAATCGACAAGGAGGTCCGTCCTCCCTTCGACCTCGGACCCGACGGAACCTCTCTCCTCGCAACCGGAACCATTGTAAGACTACCATGAATTATACAGCTCCGTTCAAAACCCTCTCGCCTTGCTTCCTCTACCATCGGGATTCTAATCTGCCCTTCCTCTTCCCTAACCTCCTCCTCTCCAACTCCCTCCTTCCAACTCTTCGTCCCTCCCCAACCACCTGGCCTCCCCACCTCGTCTATCAGCTCGAAACAGACCACGTCGAGGGTACAGGAGAAGCATCAACGATGCTCTCGCTTGCTTCCCAGCAATCGAAGGGAGATGGCCCGTGAGCGGGGAGAAGCAGCTCGAGGACGCCGTTCGACAAGGGTTGTTGCGGGAGAGTACTTCGAGGACGTCAGCTCTCTTCGATGCGTTGGAATCTCGAAACATCTGGGTTCCTCTGGAGGATGGGGACAGAGTGGAGGACCTCGCCGAATGGATCAGTCTCAGCGACCGCACGACGGCTAAACACTTTGTTTTCCCTCCTCACCTCCCCCTTCGTCTGCAATCCCATCATCCGTACGGCACCGGCTACGACCAATTGCTATCGACAACTTTTGGATCAACCTATCCTCTTTGATTGAGCTCTTTCTACCCTTCTACAACATCGAGTTCTTTGGCGCCGACCTTCGTTTCGTCAACTTCCCGCTCGACCCCTCGAAGGTTCGTTGTTGGTTCTGGCATGATCTCGCTCAGCAGATCGGGGAGGCGGAGGAGATCTAGAAAATGGTCGATAGGGATCGGACGAGGAGGAAGGGGAGTGAGATCTTGCTAGTGATGTGAAGAAGATGGGATGGACGTGGGTCGAAGGGGACGAGAGCGCAATGGAGTTCGAGGAAGGGCTGGGAGAGGCTGTGAAAGATCCATACGAGCACGATTTTGTGAGTTGGATTTCAGTTCGCTGATCCGCTTTGTTCAGATCCTAACGAGCTCGCGTTGTTCATTCGTTTCCGCTCGACAGGAATCCGACGAGGAGTGGGGAATCGAAGACAATTTTTCGACGACACGACGACTTGGACTTTGCTCCTCTCGACGCGTTTACTGGTCCAACAGAGAGCTTTTGCACTCTCTAGATTGTTATTTTAGTCATCTTGATCACCTACTTCGCTTGCCTCCGTCCCTTCTCTAAATATCTCATCTGTCCTTCTTCCCTCTTCCCTCGACGCGACGAACCGCGCTCAAACCTTTGCTCTGCGCCCCTCTAGCTATTTTCACCGATACCCGAATTTAGCATACCACCAAATTTCAAAGACATATATGTAAATTTATGGAGACTAGACCCGCTACCAGAGAGGGAGATGCGGGGAAGAGAGACAAAGGGTTTTTGATCGGACGCGTCGGGGATGGAAACGAGTGTCGAACCAAGCATCACACAGAGAGATCAAGAGTAATCAGGGTAAACAGAGAACTAGCAAACATTCCGAATCTGAGGATCAACGAGCTTCCAAGCATCTGCTGCAAGAACTGGGTGGGGAGTTGCGAAGCCCACGGATCTCCCTTTCGAACTGCCTCCAGTCTCTTCCTCAAACCTGAAACCTACAATGAGGACGACTCCCCTCGCCCCAAGTTCTCAGCTATCGCGAACATCCTCAATAGAGAACGAATGACGAGCATGCACCCAGGATCCGGGGAGTCAGGTGCGACGAGAGGAAGTTGGATCCCAAAAGGACCAGTTTCGCTCAGACGAAGACACTCACGCGTCGGGGTCAGGGTCGAGGAGAAGAAACGTTGCCAACTCGGAGGAAAGCGCAGAGAGGAGGAGGGAGATTTTATTGCCTCTGGCTCCTGCTGGTAGTATGACGAGTACTAGTCCATTGAGCGTTTTGAGGAGGCTGCCTGGAATTTTCGGGGGAGGTGGAGGGTCAGGGCAAAAAAAGGATGCGACGTGGCTGCCGTAGATGGTTGATGGACTGTTTCTTGTTCTCGTTTCGTTCTTCTTGCCCAGTCTCTCCTTTCGGCTCTCATCGTTGATTTCTTAGCCAGCGCTTTCTCCTGCACTATTCCTTTCTTCGTTTTCGTTATCGCTCCATCTCCTTTCTCCCTCGTCGCGTCCGAACACAAAACAGCTGTTTTGAAACAGGTTTTCGGCCCCGGTCTCTGAATCTACACCCGCTCTATCTTTCTTATTTCTCTTCTCTGTATTTCTACATATACGATCTCCCTTTTTCTTTGCTCGCTTCCCTTGTTAGTTTTCATTGTTTGATAGGTTTGAGAGACGGGAGCGGGAAGGGGGCGACAAAATCCATGCTCGTCTGGAATAAGGTTTTTTTCTTTCGCCACTTCTATCGAGGTACGCAATCTAGCCCCCAGAAACACTCGAAAAACAGAATAGGAAGCGACTTTCTTGATTCGTTCTGACCAAGCCGGAACGACGACGCGACCTCGTCATCATCACCTCGTTTTGTTCCCTGTCTGTCCTTGTGTTTATCTGCTCAGGAAGACTGCTATCCCTCAAGTCAGGTGTGGTTACCGCTCCCGCGGAGGAATAGAGTTTGGGAAGGAAGGAAGCGAAGAAGAACAAGGGAGGGAAAGGACAAGGGCGTGAAGCGAAGATGAACCGAAAGGTGGATCTGGTCTTTTCTTCTTGGTGGAATACCAATTCCCTCGATTCCATCGTCAAGTTATCCCGTGTACCACCTAGCAGGAATCTTGTAGAGACCGGTTGGAATCGAGGAAAGAGCAAAGACCCTGAGACCATTCTCCTCTGAAAAGCGAATCATGCATGTTTTCAGGTTTTACAGAAGCTTATGGCCAAAACAAGGTACCGGGATATGAATGAGGATGGCCAAAAGAGGGTTTTCATTAGAGACAGTCAGGACAGGAACCCAGAGCGATTCTCGTTTTTCCACGGCTTTGGTTTGCTTCGCGTATCCTGCGTGGATCCGTTCTTGCTTGGGGGCTTTTCCTTTCTTTTCTCCGAAGGAAAATGACCTTGAGGCCAGGCCTTTTGTTTCTCATCTCAGAGGGAGCGACACTATAGGTGCTGGTTCGAGGACAACAGACGAGATGAAAGGCTCTCCCGTACTCCAATCTCGAGGGACAAACAAAGCCGTCGATCGTCGATGAATTAGTTTCCTGATACCAGTAAGGAATCACACAAAGTGCCCGAGACCTGCGTGGGAACGAGAAAGGGAACGAAGCGGAGTCGAAGTAGCGAACTCCGTTACGATCCGTCTGTCTGCGTTTGCTCCCTAACCACCACCTTCTTTTTCGCCTTCGCTTTCCTCCCTCCCAGTCTTTTCTGCTTTCTCCTCCCTCTCCAACGCCAGCTTCTCTCGGTATCATGACCACTTGGTACTCTCAAGATCTTCAAGCTTTCATCTCGACGCACCTCGACCCCCGATTCTACAGCGCTCCAAGTTGTTCAGTACCCCCCAGCTCACCCGCTAAAGCGATATGCGATACCTCGTCTTCTTCTGGAGGAAGACAGAGAGCAAAGGTCTCATGTACTTACTGTAGGCTCAGGTAAGTTTTTCCGTCCTTCCGTCTGTGGAGCGCCCGACCGTTCGTCTCAGTAATTAAGGCCGGAAACTGATGCTCTCCCTCTCTCTCCTCTCGCTTTCGCAGGAAAATTCGATGCATTGGAGGTTTCGTCTGCTCGAGCTGTAGCAGAGCTAGAAGGTTGTGTGTATACAAGGAGGTCTCCGATGAGGACAATCGAGGTGAGTCTTGCTTTCTTGGTGTGTGCTGCGACGCGGTCTCAATTTACGAGCCCGGCCTCACCCACGTTCCATCTTCGCCTCTGCTTCTCAGCGTCCAGAGAGCGCAAAGCATTCCTCAAAGCCCAAAAGTTCGCATCAGAATCTACTGGTCGATCTCCTACGGGAAGCGTTTCCTGTCCAGATCGACCACTGCTCGGTTGGCAGCCGAAAACAGACGCAGCTTCGTTGTCGGTGAGACTCTGTCTCTCTCACCTCAGACATCTTTCGATCGACCTGTTCTAACGGATGTTCTTTTCATGCAGTCTTCGTTTTCCCGTCCCTTCCCCTCCGTCCTCCGCCCCTTATCTCCCCTCGCACGCTACACTCCCCTCCTCGCGTCGCCCAAACTCAACAACACCTACTCCTACCAGCCACTTCCCTCTCCAACCTACCCCTCCTACTCCCCCTCTTCTGCATCAACGCCCACTCTCTCCTCCTCCTCCGCCTTCTCAACCCCTCCCCCCTCTCCGCTGTACACAACCTTCGCTCGGTTCGACGAAGTCCCAACCTCGTCTTGGATCATCCCTCCAAGCCCAGCCTTCCAAACTCACACGAACTACCCTTCTACCTTCGTGGACCTCTCTACCTCCCCCTCGGTTCCTCAGCCTGCATTTCTCTCCCCGAAACTGGACTCGGAGTCGGATTCGTTTTTGAGGAGTTTGAGCCAGACGCGTCGAACTCATCCCTCGACCCTGCTCCTCTCCCCCTTGCTGAGCATTTCTTCGTCCCGCAACTCAATTTTAGAGCCTCGGAACCCCTGATGGAACAGTCTTGGATAGTCGCTGACTCATGGGAGGCCCAGATAGAGCAGACTCCCCATGGTTGGGTCGGTTAGTTTGCTCTTATTTTTGGTTTCGTCGCCTGTCTGCTTCGCTTTCTTTCCACTCCCTCGTTGCTTTTTCGTGATTATTTTTGGGTACTTGTGGTCCTTCTTTTCCGCACTTTTCGATTGTTTCTCTCTCCTACCTCTCTGCCTCTTTCGCAGCTTTCTTCTCCGTTGTTGTTCGCTCTTACTCATCAGCTCTTTTTGCGTCCATCTGTATGTCTCCTTGACGAGGAACAGAAAAATAGGAAGGAAGAGCACCAGCCCTTTCTACCAACTGTCACACCAGCCAGCCGTAAATATCACCTTCGTGCGCTTGCCCTTCCCCTTCGCTGTGCACCGATCGTCGCCCCTTCAAGTCTAGAAACTCGATTGCCTTGTTCCCTTTGTGAGTCCATCTCTCCGCTGTTAATCTTGTGTCGTCGGTCTGATGCAAGGTTGCTGTAAGACGGAGCAGTGACTGATCTTGGGGAGCTTTTGCGCGTCCCTCCGCCGGACGGGAACCGCCCTCCACCCACGACCCCGTCCCTTCATCCCCCTCCCTTCTTCTTCTTCCATGTCCTCTGCTCAAGCTCGGAAGGCTGTCGGTCGGAAAGAGCGGGATAAGCTGAAGAGAGCTAGTCTATCTGTTGAGGGGTTGATTGCTCTGAACGCTTCGAAGAATCCAAATCGACTTCCATCGAAAAAGAGAGCTCGAGGTGAGTTCGCTTTCTCTCCAACCCCGAATCTCGAGACTGTAGGTAGACTGACCTCTTACGTGGTACGGGTGGACTCTTCCAGTGGAAACCCCTGTAGGTTTCATATCGGTCGATCGGCGGGGCAGCTATTCTGGCGGTGGTGGCTGAGCTCCCTTCCTTCCTCCTTCCCTCCCTCCCAGCTCGACTCCCCTCCCTCTCCCTCTCCTCCCCCAACACCTCAATTGTTCCCATCCCTCGTCTCTCCTACGGCCAGAACTGTCCCTTTCCCAACCAAATCCTCCTTCATACCCAAAGACTGGTCGTCTTTCCACGTCCTTTCGTTCGCCCCTCCCCTCGAGCTCAACAAGAAGGCTCTCCCTTCGTCCCGCATTCCGAACTGCCATCAAGTCCAGCCCAACAGCAAGGAGGACCAGGCCAGGCTCGACAGAGGTGTGTTGTATCGATCCAAGAGGGGGGATGAAGTGAGAGCTCCTGGGATAGAGCAGTGGTTGTTGATGGGGAATGGGGGAGTTCTATTGGAGGAGGTCGTGACGGGAGGGGAGGAGCGATGGATTTTAGACTCGGAGTTGCGAGAGGAGAGGGAGGAGCAAAGGAGGAGGCTGGGGGAGGTACCGAAGAAGGCTAAACCTGCTGTGCATAGGTTCAAGGTGAACAAGGCCACTGGGAAGAGCGAGAAGGTGGAGGAGAAGCCGATGCGGCGAGTCGCACCCGGATGGAACGCCAACTTCAAACGAGAGAGGGTGAAGAGGGAGAAGATTCCGCCAGGGATCTCGATACCAGGACACCCTTTCGATGCAGTTAGACTGCCTGATGTGGTGCTGTTTGGGGGAGAGGCTGTGGAGGAGAAAGCTTTGATGGTAAACGAGGACTGGAGGGTCGCGAACCAGGTCGCTCAGAATGCCTTCTATCACTCTCTCGTACCTCACGAAAAGGTTCGTCATCTCCTCTTTCTCCTTGGGATTTTACGATTGACTCAACTCATCTTTTTGATTTCTGACCCTGCTCTAGAGGGACTACACCAGGTCTCGAATCCCCGCCGCTCTCCCACACAACACGTACCTCGTCGACTCGATCTACCAGACCCTCACGTTCACGCTCTCCATGTCCACTCTTACTCGACGCGTCATGGATCATATCGTCACTCCCCTGTATACTGCGTTCCTTGAGGAAGGTCATCGTATGTCTCATGTGAAGGATAAGAGGCACAACGGGTTCGATTCGTCGCCGTTCGTCCTTATCTTCCCTTCTTCCCTCCCGTTCCCTTTCCTTCTCAACTCTGACTCGTTTCGCTGTTTAGTCCGTTTCATGCTGGGGGCATGCAAGGAATTGCTCACTACAATGATGCTCCTAAGCCTTCCCTCGAGGCTTTCGTCGGAAACGAGCGAGGTGAATGGATCGCGAAGCACTTAACGATTTGGGTTCGTTCCTTCTTTCTCTCGTTTGTTTGACCTCACTGGACCTGTCTGACCGATCTCTTGGTATGTTGGATCGATTTCAGGCCATCTACACCATCGAGTCGGACCTATTACCTCAGCTGAGGGTCCTGGAGAAGAGCTCGACTGCTGCTGGCGACTATCTTCGACAGACCTCTCAGTCAGTCGGCCTTCTCTTTCTTTCTGTCCTTGAGACCGAGGATCCTGACTGAACCGTCTTCTAGTTTATCAGGATCTGCGCCGAGCTGAAACACCACTACGAGGACGCCGCTGCTTGGATCGCCAACGGAGGAGCAACCACCCTCGCGTTCTTCTTTGGTCAGGCTGCCACGGCTCACACCGACTCCAACAACTGGAAGTTCGGTGCTGAGGTATCCGCCTCTACTGGAGATCACCACACTCTTCTCTTTCTGCTCGTGGACTACAACGTGAGTCCTCTGTTCGATTCGTCGTGCCTTGTCGATTTCGTCTTCCCCTCTCCTTCTCATTCGCTTTCGTGCGCTGAATCAGCTTCTATGGCTTCCAGATCTGGATATCCATCCCTCCCTACTCATGGATCTTCATCCGAGCCCACCTCACCTCCCACGCGACCTACGTCGTCCCTCACGAAGGGCAGGAACATCGAACACCGATGGAGGTTCGGACGTGTTTCTCCTCGTACATCCCCAAAACTCTCCAGGCTTTCAAGGACCTTGTCCGTTAGATTAGATTATTTCTTTCCAGGCTGCTTTCACTCCCTATGTTTCTTTCTACATCTCATCCGATCGTTTCTTTCCGCATCAGTTTCCATGTTTTCCCTTTGATCGTCCGCTTCACTCTCTTTACTCCCTCAAATAAGATAAGGTAGAGCTTGGCATCGTCAAATCCAGCGAACGCAAAAGAGGGTGCGAAGATGGTTCTATCAAGAATTTGATGCAAATAGGTAGAAGGAAACGAAGGGAGGAAGCGAGACTGGACCACGAGATTGATGAGACGCGACGCAGGGATGAGCGAGCGCGAGAGGGAAGGGAAGCGAAGAAAATCGCGAGACAAAGGAGGAGATGCCGAGGAGGGAGAGAGAGGATGTCTGGCTGAAATAACAGTGGGAGGGGGGAAGGAAGTCAGCGAGGAGCAGCGAGGGTGAAATCGAGCGAAGAGACGGGTCGAAAGACTCACGCATAAGTATTCGTCATCCAGTCCGACTTCCATTTGTTAAAGAGTGAGGTATGATGATTTCAGAGGCTGAATATCGATCAATCAAGACGACCGAAGGTCAGCTCGTGAGCTGAAGGACAAGTCAGGGTTGGCCAGGGTTCTATAGTCTTATCAATATGCAAAGAGCAAGGTTAGAGAGCAAAGGAGAGAGAGAGGAAAGCAACAGACAAACAGGGGTAGGGCTCTTGGGAGTTAAGGAAGAAAGAAGAGAAGGAGGGAGAGACGCGACGACTAGGAGTGCCAAAAGTGAGGCCGGGCAGCACAGTGAAAGCAGAGGTCTTCGCGACCGAAACAGAGGGTGCGGAAGTGCAACCCAGTTGCCACCTCTGCGTCGGTGAGAGCGAGGTTGGGCGAGAAGGGGATCACAGAGAGCCAACGACGACCAAGAGTGGATGCTGCTTCGATGACAGAGAGCTTCTCGAATGGGTTTAAATTGGAGAGAAGTTCCGATTGTCTTGCAGCAAACACCTTGGCACATCGAGAGCCCTGGGAGAGGATCTCCTGATCTTCCTCGAAAGGAAGACCAAGGGTGGGAGCGAGGGCGGCGTCCGCAGAATCCGATGCAGCAGCGTAAGCGAGGGGAGCGCATTCCGAGTGCGAAAGGATTCCGAGGCCACCGAGACGAGCAGGTAGGGTGAGAACACTTGTGTGAAAGAGGAGGAGAGCGAAGCTACGCGTCACTTCAAGACATCCGGGATTGTTCCAGAGGCAGGAGTTTATCAGCGACCACACTAGGCTTCCTACGCGGTATGAAGGAATGTAATAGAAGCTCGGGAGCAGTCTTAGCGCGTTCGTAGACTTCTTTGTTCCCGCGGGATCAGCGTTTTTTTCTCTCACTTTGCTCATTCGCTATTCGCGCTGACCCTTCAGTTTTGATTCGATCTTTTGTAGAGAAAAAGAGAGATGCATTATGCAAGTGAGCCGAAATGCGAGCTAAGGAGGGGTAAGCAGCAGAAAGAAGAAGGGTGGGTAGAATACCGGAAAGGACGAGTTGACGCGACGAGAGAGTGAGGATATAAGGTAGAGGGCTGGATAAAACGCGAGGGCATCGACGGGAAATACGGACCAGAATCAGCGACGCAAGAGAGTGTGGTGATATCGACGAGAGGGAAGGGTAAGCAGAAGGAAGCCCAGAAAGGGAGAGTACGTTTCGAGAGAGCGAAATGAGAGCGATCAGGAAGCGAGGGAACAAACAGCAAGAGAAGACGAAAAAGAAAGAGAATGAGACCCAAGACTGGAAGGAGTATCTACTTGAGACGATTGGTCGCCCTGACGGCGTTCTGGTACTGCTCCTCGATCTGCTGCAGCGTGTCGAAGAGGGAGGCGTACCTCATCCAGTAATCCTTGTTGCCTACGATGGTCGTCCAAACCGGTCGATCCTCCAGGCCTTCCTTCTGGCTGATGTAGGTTCCCAGGGCGAATCGATAATCGATAAGCAGGAAGAGGTGAAGGAGTTCGGTGAACTGCATGTATCGACAGAGGTGATCGGGTTTGGATTTGGGTGGGAAGGCTGGGGAGAGAACGGAAGGATGTGTGAAGGCTTTGAAGACCGTTGAGATGATTGGGTGGGGGGTGGAGGAGACAAACGTGGTGTACGTGCTGGTGTAGAGGATGAACTCGTTCGATGACTTGTCCGTGGCGTGAGGAAGGAGTAGTTTGCGAACGGTGGTGAGATCCGACGACTCGTCGAGGAGGTCGGGAAGAAGGTTGTAGAGACGGTCGACGTGGAGATCTCCGAGGTAGGGTTTGTTTTTGCCATAATTCGAATGCTTGCTGGCTGCTGCAGGTCGAAGGGAGGACGGACCTCCTTGTCGATTCGAAGCTCACGAACCCAGCTCCTTCTTAGTTTCGCCTCCTTCCCCTGCCCGTCGAGAAGACCTGATCCCGATCCGGATTTGAAGCGGAGGTCCCAGTTTTCAGGTTGGGTAACGCTGAGGGAGTAGGAGAGAGGAGAGGAGAGGAGGAGTAGATCAAGCAAGGGCGGGAGGAAGAGGAGGTTCGGAGTCGTTGTGACGCGAGTTAAGGTGTCCTCGGGAGTGTGCAGGAGTTGATCTCGAAGGGGGTACGACTGGGCGAGGATGTGGACGATGTTGGAAGGTGGCGACTCGCAGAGAGGTCTTACGTAGTAGCTTAGTAACGCGCCTCGTTCGGTCCCCTTTTAGTAACCATTCTTCGTAAACGGCTTTGTAAGCTACCTTCAGATCACGTGACCATTTCCATAGTATATAAACCTTTCGAGTAGCTAGCTTTATACAATAAGCTTTGAACCACATCCTGCAGACATCCCTAAGCTCAAGTGGACGACCCAACAACACGTTATCAGCACCAGTTTAACAGATATCCATGCCGAGAGTCGTCGCCTCCTCGAGGATTTCTTCGAATTCTTCGATGTATGATTGCTACCGACGAACTCTCATCCATGCGGAGGTCTCGGAGCTTTCGTTGAACCATCATCTTCCCTGCTGTTCCTTCGACTCGATGAGCGACTTTGAGCGTTTCCCAGGCTTCGCTCGTGAGCTCAGCCGAGGAGATTTTCATCAGCTCTCGGTCGCTCACGGCCATCTGGATCCTGTGGAGTGCGAATTCGTTTCGAGCATCCCAGTCGTCTTGCTTCGCGAGAAGCTCTTCGCTTCCCAAGGGAAGGGGAACTTGCTCGGGCTTCTCCGAGGTTGAGCTCGTCCTTTTTCCTTCCCTGCCTTCGTCGCCTCTTTCTGGTCTCTTCTCTTGTCCGAGGACCAGAGACTTGCACTTGGATTCTGCTAGAGCAATCATCATGCGGATAGACCAGGTCTGGTAGTTTCGACTGTCCAGAGGCTCCAGCTTGAAGAAACGATGCGTCTCGAGACGAGGAGTGGTGGTGGTGTTCTTCGAGGTTACATGGTTTCTTGATGAGCTTTGAGGGGAGCGGTTCAGACTCTTAATTTGTTGTGAGGTGTCGGCTCTGGAGGAGGATGGTCTTCAGTACAAGTTATATATATACGAGATATAGTAGCAAGAGACGGTAGAACTCACCTGGAGGAGGATGGTCTTCAGTACAAGTGAAGAACCTCCTCCTCTCAGTGCGAGCCATCCTTATATACTCTACGAGAACCCTCCGCAGCACCTATGACGTATCTACTATTACAAGAGATGACTAATCTACCTATGGAGAAACTACTAGAACTATGGAGAAGAAGAGAGAAGGTGCTAGAAACAACTCGATGCGGCTCGTCTCAATGATGCACTTCTCAACACCCAGGGGGATAGCCGTTCAAAGACATTACAGAAGGGGCGACGAAAACGGACGAACACAAGAAAGGCAGCTGCCCGCAAAGAGGCGGCCGACAAAACCAGTTACAACAAAACAAAAAACCCGAAGAGCGAGATAACCAAGAAATGGAAGCGAAAGTCCAGAGTAGCTAGGGTACGAAGATGTTCCGAGGTCGACTCGGCTTAAAAGTTGAACATCATGAGCCATCTAGGAAGAGGGAAGAAAGATCAATTCTCAGAGACGGACGGAGACTGTTATAAGGTCATGGGAGGGCGATCGAGGCATTGCTCACGGATTCAAAACCTGAAGGATGGAAGGATTCAAAGAGGAAACGGGACGACGTGAACATCGCAAAACGGGAAGGAAGCTTTGAGTTCTGGGACTCACGATTGGGAATCTGAAGGAGCGAAACGAATCGGTCGGACGTCAGTTTGGTCAAGTAGAACGAGCAGGAAAGCGAGCTACAAGGGAAGCAATAAGAGGACCAGACACCCACAAGATGTGACAAGCAGCCTGCACTGCCGCAGGCAAGATGGCGGTCTGAACGATTGCCCGTGCAAAATTTGTTGACAAAGTCAGCCGAGGCAAAGTGAATTTCAGCGACAAGGAAGTGAGAGGACAAAGGTGAGGGTTTTTCTTTGAAAAGAACATAACGAACCATCGTGGTGATCCTATACCCAACGGGAACAAGACTCGACGCCATAATCGAGATACCGATGATGTTGGTGAAGGCATAGATGTAGGTGACGCTGAATCTCTTGAGAATCGCGGGGACCTCGGCGAAGAAATTGGAGACTTTGAAGAATCAATAACACGAAGAGAGATCAATTGGGATGTATGTAACCCAGTCCATCCGAGGTAAAGTTAACATAAATTGACGTACCCTGTACCTCCTTCGCGGTCGATTCCCATGTCACTGATACACGCGGGAGAAAGCGAAGACGCGATCAGCAAGAATCTGAGCGAAACGGATGTAGACGGGGAAGGAAGGCAGCAAACTGTTGTAGGAAACCAGATGCGCAACAAGAGCGGCGGTGAGGTGCCAGGACATTCCAGAAAAGAAGAAGAAGAAGAAGAGAAGCCATTTAAACTGTATTACACAAAATTCGAAACCGACGTCAGCAAGGTCGGAGGAGGGAGCAATGAGGAAGAGGCTAGCTCACGTTGTCGGCCCAGACTGAAGCCCAAGCCAGCTTCCTTCAGTCGGTACAAAAATACCTGGACAACAAGGCAACGCAGAGCAAGTTATTAAAAGAGAGCAGGGATGTGCCGGGAGTTTAGCACGTACCGCTGAGCAGATGTTACTCAAGAAAGAGAAGACGATGACACATGTCAGGAAAACCTGCCAGCTACCGAGGTAGAAGCTGTCCAGAGACGACGACCACATCCCTAGGAGGATCCAGTTGGCGATGGACATGAGGACGGAGATGGCGATTGCGTAGTAGGAAGCGATATAGGCTGGTGACAGCGATCTTGGGAGTGGAGGGGGATGTTGGACCAAACGAAGGTGTAGTAAAGCTTGGCTACGGGCCCTTTTTGAACCACTCCCGAAAGGGACAGAAGAGGAGCTCACTGAAAGATGGAGGTAAAGTCAGCAGACACGTCATGGAGAACTGCAGCAGGATCAGGAATGCAGACTCACGAGCAACCGTACGCGTACTTCTGCCACCTGTTCAGCTCGTCGTCGCATGTCAACGAGACGCCCTCCTTAAATCCCCCCTTGCTATACGTAGCCCATCGAAGGGAGTATCCCTATGACCAGATCAAAGAAAGATGGAACGTCCGGTCAGCTTCACACTTGAGTATGAAAAATCAAACAAAAGGATGACGGACCTTCATCTGAAGTCGCAGCGACATATCAAAATCCTCGGAGACATGGGTCTCAGACCAAATCTTCGTAGTTCCGTTATCGATGACCGAAACGTCTTGAAGTGCAGACCATCGAAGGAAGGCGTTGTGTCCGACGAAGGGAGCAACTGGGAAATCCCAGTGCGGAAGGTGTCAGGATTGACTCGTTTGTTCACAAGACACTTGACAGTCAATAATAAGTTATACCGCACCCTCTCCATTGGCACAACAGAACGAAATAGCCCTGTTGATTCGTCGAGTGAAGTGAGCAATACCTGAAATAATTACAGTACGCGTTCAGTCAGCTCAGATCTCGAATCCCGCTAACGATCTGATGATACATAGATAGATGGAAGACGCACCGTTTTCAAAGTAGTGGCCGACCACCAACATGACATCTGACTCGTGCTGGATGATCGCAATCTCAGGAGAGGACTCAAGCTCCGAAGCGGCGTCGAGAAAACAGTCCTGGAGACAAAGAGAGCAAGGCAGGTCAGCCACGAAGGTCCACGGAGTCTTTCGTCAGAGAAGGTTGGCAAGCTCACTTCAGGCACGCGAGTATCGGAGTCGACGAGGAGAATATACTCCCCACTTCAAAGAAGAACACAGATGTCAGATCAGCCTGCCC
>BBPU01000102.1:0-10191 GCA_000950635.1 Mrakia blollopis | reverse complement strand
TCTAATCCAGTCTCCAAGAGGTTCAAGAGAGATGACTTCGTACCTGCCGATTGTGGGTTGGGTGCTCGACGACGACGTGCCGTCAGTGTCGGTGAGTGCTGGTCCTTTTCCTATCCAACTCCCTCCCCCTCCCCCAGTTTCCTGACCGAACATAATTTGTCAACGCTTCATAGCCCATTCCATCTACCTATAATCCTTGGAGTTCTCGCCTGTTTCCCTCCGTTCTCCTCTCCTCCCCCCGCCGAGGCCAACCCTTCGGTCCCTCCACTCGCAACACTCCCCTTCGCGAAACGCAACAGCGCCGCAATCACAAGCCCGCCAAAGCCCTCTTCGCCTACCTATCCCTTATCTTCTTCCTCATCGTCAACACCTAGCTTTACCTCTATATCCTCCTCCAACTTTTCAACCCCTCTTACCTCCCCCCTCTATGCTACCCAGGCTCGCTTCCAAGATATCCCTCCTTCAGCCTGGGTCATTCCTCCTCTACCAAACTCCCTATCCTCCTCCAACTTTTCAACCCCTCCTACTTCCCCCTCTATGCTACCCAGGCTCGCTTCCAAGATATCCCTCCTTCAGCCTGGCTCATTCCTCCTCAACCAAACTCCCTACTTTCCACCGCATATCCTACTTCCACCACGGACCTCTCTACCTCCCAACTCGCTCATCCGTCTTACGTCCCTCTTCCGGAGGTTGGTTTCGAATTCGGCTTCCAGGAACTTCCCAACAGGCGACTTGTCGGAGGGCTATCTTCCTCCTCTGCCTACTGGTCAGCTCTACACTCGTCAAGTACATCTCGGGATCAGGAAGGCGTCCATTGGGGAGGACTTGCCCTCCATTCCCCTTCGGATGTAGTTTCCATTGAGGCAGATCCTATCGTTCACGTTCAAGCTTTATCTCCTAGCCTACTTTCTATTGCTTCGTTCCTTTTTGTACTTTCTCTGATTTAGTTGAGTGTTTCTACCCTCCTCCGTATATCTGCGGTCAACACACTTCTTCAGTAGAATCCTTCGTCCCTTTTGCTTGGGCACATCTTCATTGATGGGTCGTCCACTTAGCTTAGGGAAGTCTGCAGGATGTGGTTCAAAGCCTGTTGTATAGAACTAGCTATTCGAAAAGTTTTTACACTATGGAACTGGTCACGTGATTCGAAGGTAGCCTACAGAGTAGTTGGTTACTGAGGAGGGTTACTGACACGGAGACTGAACGAGACGCGTTTTTAAGCTACTATGTAAGACCTCTCTGCGAGTCGCCACCTTCCAACATCGTCCATATCCTCGCCCAGTCGTACCCCCTTCGAGATCAACTCCTGCACACTCCCGAGGACACCTTAACTCGCGTCACAACGACTCCGAACCTCCTCTTCCTCCCGCCCTTGCTTAATCTACTCCTCCTCTCCTCTCCTCTCTCCTACTCCCTCAGCGTTACCCAACCGGAAAACTGGCACCTTCGCTTCAAATCCGGATCGGGATCAGGTCTTCTCGACGGGCAGGGGAAGGAGGCGAAACTAAGAAGGAGCTGGGTTCGTGAGCTTCGAATCGACAAGGAGGTCCGTCCTCCCTTCGACCTCGGACCCGACGGAACGTCTCTCTCCTCGCAACCGGAACCATTGTAAGACTACCATGAATTATACAGCTCCGTTCAAAACGCCCTCTCGCCTTGCTTCCTCTACCATCGCTGGGATTCTAATCTGCCCTTCCTCTTCCCTAACCTCCTCCTCTCCAACTCCCTCCTTCCAACTCTTCGTCCCTCCCCAACCACCTGGCCTCCCCACCTCGTCTATCAGCTCGAAACAGACCACGTCGGGGTACAGGAGAAGCATCAACGATGCTCTCGCTTGCTTCCCAGCAATCGAAGGGAGATGGCCCGTGAGCGGGGAGAAGCAGCTCGAGGACGCCGTTCGACAAGGGTTGTTGCGGGAGAGTACTTCGAGGACGTCAGCTCTCTTCGATGCGTTGGAATCTCGAAACATCTGGGTTTCTCTGGAGGATGGGGACAGAGTGGAGGACCTCGCCGAATGGATCAGTCTCAGCGACCACATGACGGCTAAACACTTTGTTTTCCCTCCTCACCTCCCCCTTCGTCTGCAATCCCATCATCCGTACGGCACCGGCTACGACCAATTGCTATCGACAACTTTTGGATCAACCTATCCTCTTTGATTGAGCTTTTTCTACCCTTCTACAACATCGAGTTCTTTGGCGCCGACCTTCGTTTCGTCAACTTCCCGCTCGACCCCTCGAAGGTTTGTTGTTGGTTCTGGCATGATCTCGCTCAGCAGATCGGGGAGGCAGAGGAGATCTGGAAAATGGTCGATAGGGATCGGACGAGGAGGAAGGGGAGTGAGATCTTGCTAGTGATGTGAAGAAGATGGGATGGACGTGGGTCGAAGGGGACGGAGCGCAATGGAGTTCGAGGAAGGGCTGGGAGAGGCTGTGAAAGATCCATACGTGCACGATTTTGCGAGTTGGATTTCAGTTCGCTGATCCGCTTTGTTCAGATCCTAACGAGCTCGCGTTGTTCATTCGTTTCCGCTCGACAGGAATCCGACGAGGAGTGGGGAATCGAAGACAATTTTTCGACGACACGACGACTTGGACTTTGCTCCTCTCGACGCGTTTACTGGTCCAACAGAGAGCTTTTGCACTCTCTAGATTGTTATTTAGTCATCTTGATCACCTACTTCGCTTGCCTCCGTCCCTTCTCTAAATATCTCATCTGTCCTTCTTCCCTCTTCCCTCGACGCGACGAACCGCGCTCAAACCTTTGCTCTGCGCCCCTCTAGCTATTTTCACCGATACCCGAATTTAGCATACCACCAAATTTCAAAGACATATATGTAAATTTATGGAGACTAGACCCGCTACCAGAGAGGGAGATGCGGGGGAAGAGAGACAAAGGGTTTTTGATCGGACGCGTCGGGGATGGAAACGAGGTGTCGAACCAAGCATCACACAGAGAGATCAAGAGTAATCAGGGTAAACAGAGAACTAGCAAACATTCCGAATCTGAGGATCAACGAGCTTCCAAGCATCTGCTGCAAGAACTGGGTGGGGAGTTGCGAAGCCCACGGATCTCCCTTTCGAACTGCCTCCAGTCTCTTCCTCAAACCTGAAACCTACAATGAGGACGACTCCCCTCGCCCCAAGTTTCTCAGCTATCGCGAACATTCTCAATAGAGAACGAATGACGAGCATGCACCCAGGATCCGGGGAGTCAGGTGCGACGAGAGGAAGTTGGATCCCAAAAGGACCAGTTTCGCTCAGACGAAGACACTCACGCGTCGGGGTCAGGGTCGAGGAGAAGAAACGTTGCCAACTCGGAGGAAAGCGCAGAGAGGAGGAGGGAGATTTTATTGCCTCTGGCTCCTGCTGGTAGTATGACGAGTACTAGTCCATTGAGCGTTTTGAGGAGGCTGCCTGGAATTTTCGGGGGAGGTGGAGGGTCAGGGCAAAAAAAGGATGCGACGTGGCTGCCGTAGATGGTTGATGGACTGTTTCTTGTTCTCGTTTCGTTCTTCTTGCCCAGTCTCTCCTTTCGGCTCTCATCGTTGATTTCTTAGCCAGCGCTTTCTCCTGCACTATTCCTTTCTTCGTTTTCGTTATCGCTCCATCTCCTTTCTCCCTCGTCGCGTCCGAACACAAAACAGCTGTCTTGAAACAGGTTTTCGGCCCCGGTCTCTGAATCTACACCCGCTCTATCTTTCTTATTTCTCTTCTCTGTATTTCTACATATACGATCTCCCTTTTTCTTTGCTCGCTTCCCTTGTTAGTTTTCATTGTTTGATAGGTTTGAGAGACGGGAGCGGGAAGGGGCGACAAAATCCATGCTCGTCTGGAATAAGGTTTTTTTCTTTCGCCACTTCTATCGAGGTACGCAATCTAGCCCCCAGAAACACTCGAAAAACAGAATAGGAAGCGACTTTCTTGATTCGTTCTGACCAAGCCGGAACGACGACGCGACCTCGTCATCATCACCTCGTTTTGTTCCCTGTCTGTCCTTGTGTTTATCTGCTCAGGAAGACTGCTATCCCTCAAGTCAGGTGTGGTTACCGCTCCCGCGGAGGAATAGAGTTTGGGAAGGAAGGAAGCGAAGAAGAACAAGGGAGGGAAAGGACAAGGGCGTGAAGCGAAGATGAACCGAAAGGTGGATCTGGTCTTTTCTTCTTGGTGGAATACCAATTCCCTCGATTCCATCGTCAAGTTATCCCGTGTACCACCTAGCAGGAATCTTGTAGAGACCGGTTGGAATCGAGGAAAGAGCAAAGACCCTGAGACCATTCTCCTCTGAAAAGCGAATCATGCATGTTTTCAGGTTTTACAGAAGCTTATGGCCAAAACAAGGTACCGGGATATGAATGAGGATGGCCAAAAGAGGGTTCATTAGAGACAGTCAGGACAGGAACCCAGAGCGATTCTCGTTTTTCCACGGCTTTGGTTTGCTTCGCGTATCCTGCGTGGATCCGTTCTTGCTTGGGGGCTTTTCCTTTCTTTTCTCCGAAGGAAAATGACCTTGAGGCCAGGCCTTTTGTTTCTCATCTCAGAGGGAGCGACACTATAGGTGCTGGTTCGAGGACAACAGACGAGATGAAAGGCTCTCCCGTACTCCAATCTCGAGGGGACAAACAAAGCCGTCGATCGTCGATGAATTAGTTTCCTGATACCAGTAAGGAATCACACAAAGTGCCCGAGACCTGCGTGGGAACGAGAAAGGGAACGAAGCGGAGTCGAAGTAGCGAACTCCGTTACGATCCGTCTGTCTGCGTTTGCTCCCTAACCACCACCTTCTTTTTCGCCTTCGCTTTCCTCCCTCCCAGTCTTTTCTGCTTTCTCCTCCCTCTCCAACGCCAGCTTCTCTCGGTATCATGACCACTTGGTACTCTCAAGATCTTCAAGCTTTCATCTCGACGCACCTCGACCCCCGATTCTACAGCGCTCCAAGTTGTTCAGTACCCCCCAGCTCACCCGCTAAAGCGATATGCGATACCTCGTCTTCTTCTGGAGGAAGACAGAGAGCAAAGGTCTCATGTACTTACTGTAGGCTCAGGTAAGTTTTTCCGTCCTTCCGTCTGTGGAGCGCCCGACCGTTCGTCTCAGTAATTAAGGCCGGAAACTGATGCTCTCCCTCTCTCTCCTCTCGCTTTCGCAGGAAAATTCGATGCATTGGAGGTTTCGTCTGCTCGAGCTGTAGCAGAGCTAGAAGGTTGTGTGTATACAAGGAGGTCTCCGATGAGGACAATCGAGGTGAGTCTTGCTTTCTTGGTGTGTGCTGCGACGCGGTCTCAATTTACGAGCCCGGCCTCACCCACGTTCCATCTTCGCCTCTGCTTCTCAGCGTCCAGAGAGCGCAAAGCATTCCTCAAAGCCCAAAAGTTCGCATCAGAATCTACTGGTCGATCTCCTACGGGAAGCGTTTCCTGTCCAGATCGACCACTGCTCGGTTGGCAGCCGAAAACAGACGCAGCTTCGTTGTCGGTGAGACTCTGTCTCTCTCACCTCAGACATCTTTCGATCGACCTGTTCTAACGGATGTTCTTTTCATGCAGTCTTCGTTTTCCCGTCCCTTCCCCTCCGTCCTCCGCCCCTTATCTCCCTCGCACGCTACACTCCCCTCCTCGCGTCGCCCAAACTCAACAACACCTACTCCTACCAGCCACTTCCCTCTCCAACCTACCTCCTACTCCCCCTCTTCTGCATCAACGCCCACTCTCTCCTCCTCCTCCGCCTTCTCAACCCCTCCCCCCTCTCCGCTGTACACAACCTTCGCTCGGTTCGACGAAGTCCCAACCTCGTCTTGGATCATCCCTCCAAGCCCAGCCTTCCAAACTCACACGAACTACCCTTCTACCTTCGTGGACCTCTCTACCTCCCCCCTCGGTTCCTCAGCCTGCATTTCTCTCCCCGAAACTGGACTCGGAGTCGGATTCGTTTTTGAGGAGTTTGAGCCAGACGCGTCGAACTCATCCCTCGACCCTGCTCCTCTCCCCCTTGCTGAGCATTTCTTCGTCCCGCAACTCAATTTTAGAGCCTCGGAACCCCTGATGGAACAGTCTTGGATAGTCGCTGACTCATGGGAGGCCCAGATAGAGCAGACTCCCCATGGTTGGGTCGGTTAGTTTGCTCTTATTTTTGGTTTCGTCGCCTGTCTGCTTCGCTTTCTTTCCACTCCCTCGTTGCTTTTTCGTGATTATTTTTGGGTACTTGTGGTCCTTCTTTTCCGCACTTTTCGATTGTTTCTCTCTCCTACCTCTCTGCCTCTTTCGCAGCTTTCTTCTCCGTTGTTGTTCGCTCTTACTCATCAGCTCTTTTTGCGTCCATCTGTATGTCTCCTTGACGAGGAACAGAAAAATAGGAAGGAAGAGCACCAGCCCTTTCTACCAACTGTCACACCAGCCAGCCGTAAATATCACCTTCGTGCGCTTGCCCTTCCCCTTCGCTGTGCACCGATCGTCGCCCCTTCAAGTCTAGAAACTCGATTGCCTTGTTCCCTTTGTGAGTCCATCTCTCCGCTGTTAATCTTGTGTCGTCGGTCTGATGCAAGGTTGCTGTAAGACGGAGCAGTGACTGATCTTGGGGAGCTTTTGCGCGTCCCTCCGCCGGACGGGAACCGCCCTCCACCCACGACCCCGTCCCTTCATCCCCTCCTTCTTCTTCTTCCATGTCCTCTGCTCAAGCTCGGAAGGCTGTCGGTCGGAAAGAGCGGGATAAGCTGAAGAGAGCTAGTCTATCTGTTGAGGGGTTGATTGCTCTGAACGCTTCGAAGAATCCAAATCGACTTCCATCGAAAAAGAGAGCTCGAGGTGAGTTCGCTTTCTCTCCAACCCCGAATCTCGAGACTGTAGGTAGACTGACCTCTTACGTGGTACGGGTGGACTCTTCCAGTGGAAACCCCTGTAGGTTTCATATCGGTCGATCGGCGGGGCAGCTATTCTGGCGGTGGTGGCTGAGCTCCCTTCCTTCCTCCTTCCCTCCCTCCCAGCTCGACTCCCCTCCTCCCTCTCCTCCCCCAACACCTCAATTGTTCCCATCCCTCGTCTCTCCTACGGCCAGAACTGTCCCTTTCCCAACCAAATCCTCCTTCATACCCAAAGACTGGTCGTCTTTCCACGTCCTTTCGTTCCCCTCCCCTCGAGCTCAACAAGAAGGCTCTCCCTTCGTCCCGCATTCCGAACTGCCATCAAGTCCAGCCCAACAGCAAGGAGGACCAGGCCAGGCTCGACAGAGGTGTGTTGTATCGATCCAAGAGGGGGGATGAAGTGAGAGCTCCTGGGATAGAGCAGTGGTTGTTGATGGGGAATGGGGGAGTTCTATTGGAGGAGGTCGTGACGGGAGGGAGGAGCGATGGATTTTAGACTCGGAGTTGCGAGAGGAGAGGGAGGAGCAAAGGAGGAGGCTGGGGGAGGTACCGAAGAAGGCTAACCTGCTGTGCATAGGTTCAAGGTGAACAAGGCCACTGGGAAGAGCGAGAAGGTGGAGGAGAAGCCGATGCGGCGAGTCGCACCCGGATGGAACGCCAACTTCAAACGAGAGAGGGTGAAGAGGGAGAAGATTCCGCCAGGGATCTCGATACCAGGACACCCTTTCGATGCAGTTAGACTGCCTGATGTGGTGCTGTTTGGGGGAGAGGCTGTGGAGGAGAAAGCTTTGATGGTAAACGAGACTGGAGGGTCGCGAACCAGGTCGCTCAGAATGCCTTCTATCACTCTCTCGTACCTCACGAAAAGGTTCGTCATCTCCTCTTTCTCCTTGGGATTTTACGATTGACTCAACTCATCTTTTTGATTTCTGACCCTGCTCTAGAGGACTACACCAGGTCTCGAATCCCCGCCGCTCTCCCACACAACACGTACCTCGTCGACTCGATCTACCAGACCCTCACGTTCACGCTCTCCATGTCCACTCTTACTCGACGCGTCATGGATCATATCGTCACTCCCCTGTATACTGCGTTCCTTGAGGAAGGTCATCGTATGTCTCATGTGAAGGATAAGAGGCACAACGGGTTCGATTCGTCGCCGTTCGTCCTTATCTTCCCTTCTTCCCTCCCGCCTTTCCTTCTCAACTCTGACTCGTTTCGCTGTTTAGTCCGTTTCATGCTGGGGCATGCAAGGAATTGCTCACTACAATGATGCTCCTAAGCCTTCCCTCGAGGCTTTCGTCGGAAACGAGCGAGGTGAATGGATCGCGAAGCACTTAACGATTTGGGTTCGTTCCTTCTTTCTCTCGTTTGTTTGACCTCACTGGACCTGTCTGACCGATCTCTTGGTATGTTGGATCGATTTCAGGCCATCTACACCATCGAGTCGGACCTATTACCTCAGCTGAGGGTCCTGGAGAAGAGCTCGACTGCTGCTGGCGACTATCTTCGACAGACCTCTCAGTCAGTCGGCCTTCTCTTTCTTTCTGTCCTTGAGACCGAGGATCCTGACTGAACCGTCTTCTAGTTTATCAGGATCTGCGCCGAGCTGAAACACCACTACGAGGACGCCGCTGCTTGGATCGCCAACGGAGGAGCAACCACCCTCGCGTTCTTCTTTGGTCAGGCTGCCACGGCTCACACCGACTCCAACAACTGGAAGTTCGGTGCTGAGGTATCCGCCTCTACTGGAGATCACCCACTCTTCTCTTTCTGCTCGTGGACTACAACGTGAGTCCTCTGTTCGATTCGTCGTGCCTTGTCGATTTCGTCTTCCCCTCTCCTTCTCATTCGCTTTCGTGCGCTGAATCAGCTTCTATGGCTTCCAGATCTGGATATCCATCCCTCCCTACTCATGGATCTTCATCCGAGCCCACCTCACCTCCCACGCGACCTACGTCGTCCCTCACGAAGGGCAGGAACATCGAACACCGATGGAGGTTCGGACGTGTTTCTCCTCGTACATCCCCAAAACTCTCCAGGCTTTCAAGGACCTTGTCCGTTAGATTAGATTATTTCTTTCCAGGCTGCTTTCACTCCCTATGTTTCTTTCTACATCTCATCCGATCGTTTCTTTCCGCATCAGTTTCCATGTTTTCCCTTTGATCGTCCGCTTCACTCTCTTTACTCCCTCAAATAAGATAAGGTAGAGCTTGGCATCGTCAAATCCAGCGAACGCAAAAGAGGGTGCGAAGATGGTTCTATCAAGAATTTGATGCAAATAGGTAGAAGGAAACGAAGGGAGGAAGCGAGACTGGACCACGAGATTGATGAGACGCGACGCAGGGATGAGCGAGCGCGAGAGGAAGGGAAGCGAAGAAAATCGCGAGACAAAGGAGGAGATGCCGAGGAGGGAGAGAGAGGATGTCTGGCTGAAATAACAGTGGGAGGGGGAAGGAAGTCAGCGAGGAGCAGCGAGGGTGAAATCGAGCGAAGAGACGGGTCGAAAGACTCACGCATAAGTATTCGTCATCCAGTCCGACTTCCATTTGTTAAAGAGTGAGGTATGATGATTTCAGAGGCTGAATATCGATCAATCAAGACGACCGAAGGTCAGCTCGTGAGCTGAAGGACAAGTCAGGGTTGGCCAGGGTTCTATAGTCTTATCAATATGCAAAGAGCAAGGTTAGAGAGCAAAGGAGAGAGAGAGGAAAGCAACAGACAAACAGGGGTAGGGCTCTTGGGAGTTAAGGAAGAAAGAGAGAAGGAGGGAGAGACGCGACGACTAGGAGTGCCAAAAGTGAGGCCGGGCAGCACAGTGAAAGCAGAGGTCTTCGCGACCGAAACAGAGGGTGCGGAAGTGCAACCCAGTTGCCACCTCTGCGTCGGTGAGAGCGAGGTTGGGCGAGAAGGGGATCACAGAGAGCCAACGACGACCAAGAGTGGATGCTGCTTCGATGACAGAGAGCTTCTCGAATGGGTTTAAATTGGAGAGAAGTTCCGATTGTCTTGCAGCAAACACCTTGGCACATCGAGAGCCCTGGGAGAGGATCTCCTGATCTTCCTCGAAAGGAAGACCAAGGGTGGGAGCGAGGGCGGCGTCCGCAGAATCCGATGCAGCAGCGTAAGCGAGGGAGCGCATTCCGAGTGCGAAAGGATTCCGAGGCCACCGAGACGAGCAGGTAGGGTGAGAACACTTGTGTGAAAGAGGAGGAGAGCGAAGCTACGCGTCACTTCAAGACATCCGGGATTGTTCCAGAGGCAGGAGTTTATCAGCGACCACACTAGGCTTCCTACGCGGTATGAAGGAATGTAATAGAAGCTCGGGAGCAGTCTTAG